>JAPZVO010000821.1:0-25432 GCA_029962745.1 Echinometra lucunter
CATACCGGTTCCTCCTATCTGACTGCTGTTGTAGCCACCACCACCCATTCTGTTTCCATATCCACCTGCTACGAACAGAGGTCAAGCAATGGAAACAATATATTACTGAAGGATAGTTCACATATAAAACGCTTCAAAAGGACCATGGAGTTTAAATAAAACTGCACTTCACATTTTTGTATTTTATAACACATACAGATAACAAATACTCTTAGGTCATTTGCCATATCACTAATCCCCTCTTACCATTCATTTACTACACAAAGCGGCATCTCCTTAAAAGTGGTTTACACTACATGTCTGAACAAACCTTTAGGCCCTGTTTATGTTGATTCATATAACGTGAACACCTACAATGCAAACAAATTTTTCATGTAAATGGAAGAGGCAATATTTTTTTTTTGGGGGGGTTGGGGGGGGGGGGAGGGGAGGATTATCTATGACCTCTACAACACAATGAGTGGCTCACTGAGATTTGTATTTAAGATATTGTAAGACAAGTTATCATCTATTTTTGTTTTTGTTTGAATTTGTGGTTTTGCTTCCAAAGTCTTTTTGCAGTTTCTAACCTCAAATCTGGGCACCTTTCATGAAAGTTGTCAGCACTGACAAGTTGTCATTCTCTGACAATTAACATAGTTACAGTCAGTGTTCAGTGCTTCTCAGCCAATCAAAACCAAGGATTTACTGAAATTGTCAGAGAATGACACTTGTCAGTGCTGACAACTTTCACGAAACGGTGCCCTGATCTAAATCTTCATGAAACTTTATGGTCAGGTAGATATTCTACACAGGCAATCTTTACATCCAGTTGAATTGTCTCTTACCTCCTGAGTAACCTCCTGAGCCTCCCTGTCCACTGCCGTATCCTCCTCCTCCTCCTACTCCACCACTATTCTCATCCGCATTGAGGAAGAGCTCTATGTAGCGAGGACCCATCTCCGACTTGTGCTTGGCCATGGCAGCCTGGGCAGCTTCTAGGGTCTGGAAGTCTACATCGGCTTCGCCAGTAGAGCGGCCATTGATCTTCTGGATGACAACATTGCAAGGGCTGGCAGTTTGTCCGAAGAACTGAGGTGATATAAAGAAAGCAAGGCAGAGAAGATAGAGATAATTGTAAACAAGATGATATCCATTTTTGCATGATAATAGTCTAGACTAGATCATTCACAGCCTTAAGTGTCTGGAAGTCAATGTTGGCTCCACCCGAGAGTGGGTGTAGACCTCCTGGGGGCCATTTCATGAAACCGTCATAAGTCTAACTTCTTGGACATCCCAATGTGTGTTGTAGAGTTAACACACGTTTCAATGGGATGTCCATGAACTAAGACTTACGACGGTTTCATGAAACACAGCCCTGGACGACCACCTTGCAAGGCTGCCAGTTTGTCAAAAGAACTGAAGTGATTGATAAAGGTGATAAATGAGAGAGATATAGTAGAAAGAATCAAATTAATCTTTTTCACAATGAAATTGGGCATTCTTGACCGTTTATTCATGGCCTCAGTCGTTTGGAAGTTCATGGTAGTGTCACCAGTAGATCAGCATCTTATTTGTGAGAGTTTGAAATCAGTTTTGGAAGGGCAAGTGCCCTATATAGCCTTACCCCCCATGAACTGACAAAAAAAGAGAGAAAAGCAAGAAAAACAGGCTGACGAGTAAAGGGAACATAAAAAAGATGCACTTGGCCACTTCTCACCACCCTCCTTCTAAACAGTTTGTTACTTTAGAGTAAACCAGAGCTCCCGATCATGCAGGTGTCCCCCCCCCCCCCCCCACTGTTTAGAAACCCACACTTTGCCATTGTGATCTTACCTGATGGATATCTTCTTCTGTGCTTTGTAAGGCAGTCCTCTCATATGAATGGAGTAACCAGTTCTTGAGACATAGTCACCTCCAGCACCACCACCATAACCCATACCTCCTCCCATGCCGCCACCCATGCCGCCGCCCATACCACCACCGTAACCTCTCTTGAAGTCTCCTGCAACAAAGAAGGAAGGAAAGTACATTTACCACAGTTATGCTATTAGTAAGTTCACTAAGGTAGCTTCATGACACAGAGTGCGACAAAAAGAGGCATACCAAAAAAAGCCAAACAATACAACAATATGCTATTTGCTTTCCACACATCTCTTTGTGCCTGTTTTGCTAAGTTCCTTGACATTCATCATAAATATGATTTTTTTTTAGACAAACTCAACGTCACCACTGTAACCTATACTTACTCCTATGCCACCGCCCTCATCACTGCTTTTACCCCTCTTGAAGTCACCTGGGATGCCAAAGGTGAAAGTAACCCCCTTTGGCGACACGTGATTAACAACATTTTTTACAAGCATAGTTTCTAGAGACAGTTATTCAATGTTTTTATCATTTATCTGAAAACAAATTTCACAAAAAATATCTATCACTGAACTTTTCAAAAAGAGAACCCATTAAGAATTTCAAAAACAACAAAGCAAGTCCTCGAACATTAATACCCTGATCATACTGACCTGACTGCCACAGAACCATCAACAAACTGAACAATTACAATATTCCATGTTTCCAGGAGTTGGTCATTTTGGAGTCAGTCTTGGATCAGATTGGCAGTATGCCTGACGTATGTACTTTTGACAGACAAACTGACTCCATTTATCTTCAAAGTTATCTCACAGAATTCCAAAGGCACCTTTAATGTATCATTATAACTCTAGATGAGCTACATTGTTAAGGCTTGTTCAGACATGCCACTGAAAATCGTGTCAAAAAAACTATGGGGTCGTTTTTGTGTACTAAAATGAATGTCAAGTAGAGATAAGTGACTCACCCAAAAATCTACCCTTATTCCTTTTCTTGGTGTGTTATGAGATACAAAAATGTTAAGAAGCAGTACACTAAAAAAACCCCAAGTTCTTGAAGCGGCTTACAGCTGCATATGTGAACAAGCCTTGGTAATACCTCAACTCTCAAGCCTTTTATATCAAGTTTCACCTACAAAAATTCTAGCGTTATCTCGCTGCAAGAATGGTCTCGAACTATGTCAAAAAGGTTAATCCAAAAAAGGCTTTCAATTCCTCAAGTTAATACCATCATTTGCAAAAATTTAAGACTGCTTGAGAATTTGTGGGTATTTCAGTAATCTGAAATACATTCTTTTGTCTCATTTAACTAATTACATAACATGTTTCTACTCCAGTGCTAAGTAGCACAAGAGTAATAGTGTAAGCCCATATGAATGTACTGAAAATAAATGGTGTTCCTAACGTTAATCTTTGTTTTTTTCTTTGAGTTATTGTATTTTGAAGGGTTGGTCTTAAACTTTTGCAATGATGGTACGATGACCGCATATGCTCCAGCAACAAGTGCTCTTTGATTTTTGTGCAAAAATACACAGTCAGGTGAGAATAGCAGTAGGGTTTGGGCTAGGCTTAGGGTTTAGACCTAGGGTTTGGTAGAGTGTTTGGTCCTAGCATTAAAGATCAATATTCAGTTTGCGTAGCTATTGAAGCAGCAATTGGTTGCGGGAGCAAGTGTCTTGCAAGTCATTTTTCTACCAGCTGTAATTTGAGTGTATGCTTTGTGCAATGTGACCTATGTTTCTCATGCCACTGACGCACCTCTTGGCAGGAGCGGCTGAGGTCCACCACCCATCCCCTCTACCTGGTCCTGACATGCCTCGCCCTCCGTATCCTCCTCCTCCTCTTCCTCCTCCGTATCCTCCTCCGTACCCACCGCCATAGCCATAGTCATTCGTCATAGCCATACCCTGTAAGGTTAGATAAATGATTTGAATGAAAATCCTTTTAAGAAAATCCTATATATAAACAGCACTCAACTGAAACAGAATTAGAATTTCATATTTCCATAAATTCTCGATACTCGATCAATACTTCTAAAGGAAGTATATCTAGAAGTTTAATGTTTGCCAAATTCACCTTCCTATAGAAGGTATCACTCATACACCTTCCAACTAAAGCTTTGATGCACTGGTCACTTCATGGTCTTCTCATTCACTCCATCATTCCTTCCAACTAACAGACCCATTTATGATATTGTTAGAGGACCAAAGTAATTGCAGGTTGAAAACATGCACCAATACTATCCTGGTCAGTACCATTCAAATTTCCCCTTTGGTATTTCTTCTACGATCCCCCAAAATCGGTACCAATACCAAGGGTGTCATCAAAAGGCAAGAACCCTGCATGGTTTCATGTTCTCAATCAAGCTTACCTCCATAACCACCAGACCTGCGCTCAAATCCAGAGTTCCTCATCCCCCTTCGGCCCATGCCCATGGGCCCAGAGCGGTCATAGGGCCCAGGACGGTTCATGCCTCCACGAGCTCTTGAGGGATTGCTGTTGAAGCGTTTCACTTCTGACGAGTTGCACTGGAATACTTCAATGTACCTGGCATTGGATATCAGAGTGGTAGAAATGAATCTTTGCTCAAAAAGACATTTTTTTGCTCCTCTAAGTTTGGAGTAGATACAATAGGCATAATCAATCAGATGTCTAAAGAAGATTCTAGCTACAAATTCCCTTTATTTCTGATCCATTAGTAGTTTAACTAGTTTTGTGTTTCTTATCCAGAATTTCAAAGTAAGTGTGAGGGTGATTTGACTGGCAGAACTCATTTTACAAATCCTTTCTAACAAATTGATTACTAAAAGAGCATTTTTAAGTAATTACTGAATGATAACCATGGACAGTAAATGCTAAATGTCTACAGAACAAACTAAAAAGAGGCAACTAATCCACATGATGTAAATTCTTCAAAACAACCCCATGAATGTACTATCCACTTATAATTATTTACAGTATAACAAGCATGTTTATATCCACTAAACAATCAAATCTTCCTTTTCTCATTCTCTGATAAATTTAACCTACTGTGATATGTAGATCATGTGACATACTAAGGGTAAAAAATAGTGTCTTAGATCACTGAACCACCAAATCTCTTCCCACCTGTGACCCATATGGCCTTGGGCTTAGACAATGCCCCTCCGCTATTCCTTCGAGACGAACTGCACATACGCTTCCCCCGTGCTCCTCCCATCGTAGTCCGTTGGCAATGTAATCCCATCTTCTGCTATCTGGTAATCTTCGCATTCACAAGGTTTTTGCAGAGTCATTCCATCCATCGCGACATAGGCATATCATTCCATCCCACCACCCAGCCAAGCAGGGGGCAAACCAGTTTGAACCAGTTCAAGCCAGAGCGTGCCCGCCAGCCCACCCGGTTCAGGTTGATGCGAGTTGGTACCCACCATTACCCGACGCCCACCATGCCCCCGCCAAACCAACCAATCAGGGATGGGGATGATGATGTCAGTCGTTTCACCCACGCCCACCATTCCCGGCCAAACCAACCAATCGGGATCCACCCCATGAGTTGGTTGCGAGTAGCAAGGCACCGCCCACCAGCCCGTTCCAAACCAACCAATCAGGATACAGGATGACCGCAGAGTTGTGATGCCACGCCCACCAGCCCAGCCAACCACCCAATCAGGGTTAGGGTAGAATTCATACATAGAGGGAAGGGATACAAGTACACACATCTAATCAGTATACAGACATGCAATTGGCTTTCTTATCTCATATTACATATATTCATGAGTGAGCTCTTAAACTGACGTTTTTACAAGTCCAATACCATTTTACAGGAACTCATCCGGAAATTATCATCGAAGTGGAAATCATGGCAATTAACAGAATACATCCTTTTAAGAAGACTTCTATAATGAATTAATATCAAAACCTGGAGCCACTACATGACATGTAAAACTGATATTATCAACCATTAGAAGACTCCTCATGACAACTTACTTTAGCCTCTCTGAATGTCTAGCAGCATTCAAGTCAAAAATACATTGTTTTCAGTAGCTGTTCCAAACACTGATAATTAGGCTTCAATACTATTAGGGCACAAGTAATCAGAGCTGCACAAAAATAGAATATCCTTACACAAATCAATATCATCCCTTGGAGCAAATTATAAGTTGCCCGCTGAAGCTACAGATATTAATCACAAGGAGAACTAGTGTTACAAACCTTTGAAAAATTCAATGATGTCATCAGGTCGGCAGTCAAAGGGAAGTCCCCTGAGTCGGACACACCCATCATTCTCTTCCTTGGCTTTGTCTCCACCCCTCTTGGTTACCCACTCCATCTCACTGTTCTTGGATCTGAAAACTGAACAAAACGAGAAGAAATACTGAACACAAGTCTCATCAATCAAACTATGAGAGAAATTCAATGTCAACTTAAAGTGAATAATAAATGGATGTGTGCATTTCAACAGAGTTAATATCCTCTTACATTTGTACAGAGGTGTTTTTGTTTGCTGATAATGTCCACACTAAACGTCAACTAGAGTTTACGTGTGTTAGCGACTAATATGCCATGCTGTCAGCTGTAAAGAGTCTACACATGCATGCTGCTGAGGTGGTTGATTTTGCCTCATGGAGGCAACAGAATTACAATCTAAAAATGAGACGATCTAAAAATTTGATCTTTTGAAACATACCATGACTTCCAGCAGAAGATCAGTCAGAAAAAAAAATCCTAAGAAGTACGGAGGAAAAAATGCCCAAATACATTATTTATGAATGAGAATGAGGTATGACTAACCTATTTCAAATCTTACCTTCAATGTATCTGTGACCAATGTGATTGTTGTGTTTCTTGAGGGCCTTCAGGCAATCTTCGTTAGACTCAAATACGACAAAACATTCCCCTTAAGGGCGCCCTCCTGGCCGGTGTAACAAACTTACACATCAGCATCTCCCTCTATCTTGGACTCTGAGTAATGGTAAGACAATAAATACATCCAAATGCCCAATTATTAAAATATAATAAAAGCAAACCAAATGAATAAATATACTTTGCCACATCACAGTTCTTGTATCCTGAACAAGAGGTACAAACATCTCGTCAAACACTTAGGACCCTAAATTTATCTACAATTTCCAATCAATCCACAATCAAACATTCACTTGAAATTAAACATCATATTACAAATCTGACAGAAACAGGATGAAATCTTATAAAGGTATTTGCCTCATTTCAACTCCAATATCAGAGGATGCTGTTCAAGTGACTTTTCTACACCAAAGACTTGAAGATACTTACCATTGAAGAATGTGATGACATCATTTGCAGTGGCTGACCACGGGAGTCCCCTGGCCCTGACAATGAATCCGTCTTCTTCTGCCGACATGTTGCTGGATTTGGGTAGCGTGGAACACTGGCTAGGGCTATGAAATACACACACACAGAGAAAACAAGAATTAATGTACAATCTCATCTTTTTTTTCCATTTTATTTCATGTATCTTCTTCATTGATCTTCTTGCTGTATTTCTTTCGTTTTTATCAGTGGGTCCCCCCCCCCAACTCTCTTTCTTTCTCCTAGATCTTAGTTTTCCTTCACATACATGTTCATCTGTTCCATACTCTTTCTTGCTCCCATTTTCTATTCATCATCTCCATTCAGTTCATGACTCTTTTGTCCAGCCTTCATTATCATTCAGAGCATTCATCCCTACTCCTACTCATCCCTAGACAAGAACCAGAGGGGAGGGGGTGTGGTGGTCAACCTAGCAGGAAAAAGTAACTCATTTTCATAGACATAGCAATTATCTACGGACAAAACTATGCTCTATTCTCTGTTTCTCTATTGGTTTTCTCTCCAATTTGCGTGAATTTGTTTCAACCCATATTTGTCTGCAGAGGTGACCCATAGTTCTGAGGACCAATGGACTTCACTATGACGACTTCTTTATTTTGTGGGGCGTTCCACTTTCAGCAAGATTTAGTAAGTGTTACACTATCTCTCCTGACCAAGTTTTTCATGTTTTTTTTTCCCACCTTAACAAATAATTTTTCGTTTTCCTATTCTTCTTAGTCCATTCTCTCTTATTTCCCCTAAATTTGTCGCATTTTGCATTTTTGATGCCGGAATATGACTTTTTAGATGGATTTTCGGAGGTGACTAAGGGATTAACTTGTGAGTGGCAATGACTTTCTCTGTGTGTGATGAACATGAAGTAATTTGTGTGTGTTGTGGTAATATAATGTGCTGACTTGTGATATAGTGAAAATAGGTCGAGTGACGGGCGCTCTACTCTAGTCTAGGGCCCTAAATGTTAGACATGTTAGAGTCTACATGTAACTTAGTCTTAGTCATGAAAATTCAATCAGTCATAGTCTAGGGTCTAAACACTTCTTCACATTATTATAAACCGTCATTCATTCACCCATTCGGCAAGACTTCCTTTGCGACAGCCACCCAACATGCCCAACATGCAAGGTTGTGTTTATTCCGCGACTGTCCTGTGCCTAGCCAGTTTGGGTGGCTGTCACAAAAGGAAGTCTTTCCCAGCATTCATGTAATTGCACCTAAGCCGAACATTTTCACACAATCATATTCCTCTCTTTCAACCTCAGTTACTCAGTCACAAATGCAAGTTAAGACTAAGTTATGCGTGCATTGGCGTTGCCACCGACCCATGCCTACGGCACAAGGGGAGAACTGCTTGTGCTGGAGTGGAGAGAAACCGACAACTTCAACATGTTCAATTATAATAATCATGAATCGTGATGAAATATCTTCAAAATTAATCATGTTTATGCTGGTGGTATTGATATTACATAACTAATGATTTACCAAAATCAATAGTACTCGAGATACTTGCTAAATTGGCATTAGGAAGTTGAGAATTTCTACTTACTCAGAAAGCCGACTTGGGTTTGGCTGCGAAAAGGAAGAGGACGCGTCTGGAAAACTCACTGCGTCCAGGAAAAACTCACGTAAATAGAAATCGGTCCTAGCTAGAGATAGGTCGAGTTTTAGCATGATTATCTCTCGATCGGGTTTTGGGACACTCTAGTACTACCATGGGTGTCGATTTGTGTTCGTTGTTGGGGGATGATTGATGCCGAATATCCTCGATGAGGGAGCAAAGCCATCAAGCGGGAAAGGGTGTGGGGTTAAAACGTGAAGGATCGACCAAGCAAAGTCTATTTCTGTCTAATCTATACCGTCCCAATGAACCACACAAGAAATTGTTTTCAAATCATATCGCAGACGTAGATCCTCATTACTTGACTGGAAGGTTAAGGGACCTCGTTTTGTTTTGTTTTGTTTTTCTTTTTTTTTTCTTTCTTCTTTTTTTTTTAGTTGACACTTCTTTTTAGAGTATGAGCCACCCTGTTTCTTATTTTGAGAGCGAGTGAGCCAAAAAATTCCAAGTTCTTGCTAATATGAGAAATGTTATTTTGTCACCAAAATACACTCTAGGCCTATGAGATTATTTGAATGGTATATTTGGCAACCTTGCTGCCAAATATGACTACCTCGCTGTTGCAATTGTTTACTGTAAACCCACACTGTTTTTGCTCAGTATAAGACGAGCGAGCGAGAAAATCGCACTCTTTTGACGATAAAGTATTATTTCTTCAGAAAAATCCACTATAGGCCTCTAAGATATTTGAATTGTATATTTGGTCACCTCGCTGCCAAATATGACTCTATTCTAGCACCTCGCTGGTCCAATATTTTGCTGTTCAAAAACCGCCCTGTTTAAAAATATTACGAGCTTGCATGCCCAATTCGTCTTCCTTCCTAAACTATCCTGTATCTAAATATTATACGAGTGAGCGCACCCAGCGAGGAAAAAATCTCACTCCTTGATACGCCAAAGATATCTAAATAGTATACCTAACTGCCAAATAATGAGCTCTTTGGCTCGTCGCTTGCCGTCCAAAACCATTCTGTTTCTATGAGCGAGCGAAGCGAGCTGCCGACAAAAAAAAAAAAAAAAAAAAAAAATCTCATATTTTAAAAAGTAGAATTACCACGAAAATAAACTAGATAATTTTGATGATGTACATCTTCCCACAGAATTCGAGGAAACTTTGACACCTAGCTACAAAAACATTGTGATATTCGAACATGTATCTCAGGGAATAAGAGTGCTTACTGCTCGAATATATCATGTTTCTAGATTTTATGAGCGAACGTAGTGAGTGAGCGAGAAGAAAATGGATATTTGAAATACTGAAAACAGGTTCTAGTGCCTTGTTACTCCATAATTTTAATAACATACATTTTTATCGGCATCTTCCTTTCTCAAGTTTGGTATGATAGGAATAGACTGTTGGTATAACAGGCCAATATGTCCTAGAAAATTTTTCTATTTCGGGTCTTCTTGCCGTTCGACTCCTTGCCGTTATTATTATATTACTAACATTTTGTGACTAGAAGAATAGTGTAAAGAAAGACAAGATGCAAACCAATTTCCTTTTGTAAGACTCTAACCGATATGAGGATACTAAAAATGTGAGTAGAACAATAGTATAAACATTAGATAGAGTGATAAGATGCATACCTATTTCCTGTTATGAAGATAGTACTATAACCGGCATGAGATACTTGAAAGGCGAACGAGCGAAGCGAGCGAGCGCTTCCAAGTTTTTTTTTTTTCTTTTTAATGTTTTCTCCACTCCTTTTTCCTTTGTTCTTTCTTTATTTTTACCTTGTTTTTAGGGGATTAACAGGGGGTCATGTCATTTTTGATGGTGAATTATTGGGGGATGATAATACAGACCACCCCCTACCCTAAAAGCTCACTTGCTACGCTCACTCGCCAATAAGCCCACTCAAAAGGGAGGTGTCACCGGATGAGATTCCTTGTCATTTTGTATTGAAAAAACATCTACCGGTGTCATCTCATCCGGATGGAACATCTCATTTGATGACACCGGGAAAAGATGAAGGCCCTCCCCCTGCGTTTTATTTGTCTGCTAATAATTATTAGAGGTAAAGACCCCTCCCACCCCGCCTATACGCATGGACCCTTCTTTGTCAGTGCATGTGCACACTTAGAATGAAAGGTTCAATTTTGCACCCTTAATACAACAATGGCAGCACCATGCAATCTTGCACCCTACTAGATGCACCTTTTGTTCTTGTTTTGCACCCGAAAATGCCCGTCTGCAACTATGTACTTTAAGGGTGCAAAAAAGAAAAAGTGCATTCAAAAGGATGCAAATTTGCACCTTCCCTAAAGGGTACAACTTTGCACCCTTAAGGATGCAAAATACAGTTCACTGCACCCTTAATGGTGCATAATGCTTCTTTGGGTGCAAAGTTGTACCCATAAGGAGCTTTCAGTGTTGCATTTGAAAGGTGAAAAATTGAACCTTTTATTCTTAGTGTGTGAGATGTGTTTCCCTTTATATCAAGGTTTCCGCCCAGAATGCAGGCTTGTATGTTTGTTTGTTTATTTTAGGGGGTGACTTCACACAGGTTGTGATGGTGTACATTATCAAGGATTGGTTTAGATTCGTCGTGTGGATTAAGACTCAAGTTTGTTGGGGAAAATTTTCAATTTAGGCCTTCATAAACCTGCCCATAATCATTATAAGACCGCGAATCGCCCACCGTCCACCCCTATACTAAATGGGATAATTTGTAACGCATGGGTGGAAATACCAGGAGAGCTATGAGGCAGGGGACCCCCCCCCCCCCCCCGCCCATATTAACCTTAGAAATTTAGGTGTAAACAAAAAGGAGTAAAAGGAAAATAGGAAATTATGAGCGTTGATCCAGGGGTTGGGGAATATATCCCCCAGTAATTCACGGTTTAAAATGACATAATGAATGAATGAATGCGTGATGTGATTGTGATGATGATCACCAATATGAACCAGATAATTATTATGTACACCTTCCTGCCGATTTGGAGGATAGTCGCACACCTCGCTGCCCAACTATAATTATGTAGGCCTATCTCACTGCTGGAATAAGAGAGTGCATGCTGCCCGAAAATCATCCCTTTTCTATAGGGGCCGGTGGGGGGGGGGGGGGGCTCCTGAGAGTTTGGTTTCGACGGGGATGTGCCGCTGAAACCTCGATCCATACCCGAACCGATAGTTTAAACTGTTTAAGGGTAATTTTGGCAGAAAATGGTACTTATTGTTAGGAATTTTGCATCTCGGGTGGGTACTGCCTCAATATGGGCTACACTCTTAAAGTAAATCAGTCAAAAAATAACTAGATAAAAGGGTCAGCTGGGTGCAACTAAAATACTAATTTTTTTTTTTATTTTTTTTTAATACTATATTTCAGTCATTTGTGACTATTTTCTAGTAGTATTTTGACTAGAATGTAGTAACTTTTATGACTAGATATATCAGTTGCACTCAGCTGACTAGTCATCTAGTCATTTTGACTGATTTGTTTTTAGAGTGTATGACCAATGAATTTACCAATGTTTAAAAATGCGGGGGGGGGGGGGCATCGTGGGGGTTTCAAAAGATTTCGGCTCAAAACCATACCCCATGTTTAGGGATTTCTTGCAAAAAAAGCGACCCATTAGAGCGACACACGCCCGTATATTAGGCAAGTCCGAGTAGGCCCATGGCGATGCCCGTGCCTCCACCCCCACCCCTCCCCGGTTGCCTTGCTCCCTCATCGAGCATGTTCGACACCAGTCATCCCTCCGACCCGTGCATGAATATAAATCGATGCCCATAAAGCCTGTGTCACATATCACTCCGGGGTCCGTATGGTGAGTAAAAAAACAGCCGTTTTGCCTATTTTCGTACAGAGCAGTTCGTACGAACATGGGCAAAACGGCTGATTTTTACCAGCCGTACGGACCCCGGAGTGATATGTGAAAGCCCCTTTAGGCTGAGGACCCCCCGCCTTTTTTTTTTTTTTTTGTTCTTCTTTATTTGTTTTTGTTTTGCTTTGTTTATGAAATTTATTTCTTCTCTGCGAATTTCCATGATTTCGGAGTAAACTGTGAGACTCCACAATAAGCTGTGCCCCTTTTCTTTGTTTGTAAAAGAAATTGAGATATACGTTTCCCCGCTCACGTTTACATTCTTTTGCTTGAGTGTCTTCCATCATGTGTGGATTACCAACAATGGCCACGGAACCCGGGGGGGGGGGGGCTGCAGCCCTCACTTTTTTGAGTACTTTGGCCTCTGTACAATAACGCGGAAATGATTATCCTGGTTTGTTCGCTCAGACGCCCACTTTCAAAAACGCTCCGCGGCTTCTGATCAATGATTGTCTATCCTACTTGTCAATTAGTGGATCATGCATTCGAGTAGGCTAGAGGTGAGGGAAATTGAACAGTTGGTTTCAACCCGGTGAATTCATTTCATATTTTGTTAGTTTTGTCCTCCCTTTTTATATCATTGACTAGTTATGTACGCTTAACTTAGGAGGAAAATACGCGGATGTATAGAATTTCAGTGAGGGGCAAACTGCAGGGGCATTAAAAAGAAATTATTGTCAATTAATGAATGAATACCGATGACAAGAAGCTGGGGTGGGAAAGGCTTGGGACCATGGCGTCAATAAGGGGGGGGGGGAATCAGGGGGACACGACCCTCAAACTTTTAAGAGTGGCCCCGAGACACTATGTCCCCCATGTCCCCCATGCCCCATACCAATTTTAAGCTGGGAATTTTTTTTCGCTTGACATTTTTTTGGGTGTATGTCCCCCCCCCCCCGAATTGAAGCTAAGGCCTTTTTTGTTTCACGGTGTATGTCCTCCCCACCCCCCCAAAAAAAAGCTGCCATGAGGACCCCCTTATTTAAAACTATCCGATAACTTGACGAGTGTTATGCCCCTGATTAGGACAGGTGTCTCAGTCAGGAAAAAAACAAAATTTCATCAAAGTTTCTTTTCATGGAGAAATTTGAAGTACAATTGGCCCAGTGATAAAAGTGAGCTTTTCATGTCAAATATTGAAGCGTAATAGGAAACAGGCTGCATGTGTACAACTGTGCTTGCTTTCAACTCCATGTTGTTAATAATCTATTTTAATAGATTATTAAAACTCGTTAAAACTCGTTAGTAGTCTTGAACCTTGAACCATGAAGAAGTACTCTCCCCAAAATCGTAGATGCTGTCCTGGAGAGGGTTGTGCTGTGTCGGGTGCTGCCAGGGGCGTCGCTAGACTTTTTTTTAATGGGGGGGGGGGGGGTGTAGAGGCCAGATTGCCGACAAATTATGTCTCCGATTGCCGACGACCAACGTCGACAAATTCAACTGTATAAAGCCCACGAGGCATGTTCAATTGTGTGCCTCTATTATATTTTCTTTCTAAATTATATTTGTTCACCTCATTTGCTGAATGTGTTAGCTTTCCGAAAACATTCTCTATCTAAATATAATACGAGCGAGCGCAGCGAGCGAGGAAAAATATACACTCTCTTTCGTAGAAGTGATAGTTCTTCATCAAACTACATAATGGGCTTAAAGATATCTAAATCATATATTTGGTCACCTCTCTCACATGATTCATTCGCTTTCAAAGACCATCCTAAATCGTAATATTATACGAGCGAGCACAGCGAGTGAGGAAAAAATCTATATACTCCTTATCATATAATCCTTTTCATGGTAGAATTGAAAGTTCTTCATCAAAATACATGATGGGCCTTTAAGATATCTATTTTGATATTTTGGTCACCTCTCTTACCTAATTTATTTGCTTTCAAAGACCATCCTGTATCTAAATATCATACGAGCGAGCGCAGCGAGCGAGGAAAAATATATATTCTCTTTTTTATGGTAGGTGATAACTCTTCATCAAAGTACATGATGGGCCTCGCTTGCCGAATTCGTTTCTTTTCCCAAATCCATCTTGTATCTGAATATTGTACAAGCGAGCGTAGCGAGCGAGAAAAAATACTCCTTTTCATGGTAGAAGTGAAAGTTCTTCATCAAAATACACGATGGGCCTTTTAAGATACCTATTGTGATATATTTGGTCACCTCTCCTACCTAATCTATTTGCTTTCAAAGACCATCCTGTATCTAAATATTATACGAGCGAGCGCAGCGAGCGAGGAAAAATATATTTACTCTTTTTTATGGTATAGAGGTGATAATTCTTCAACAAAATACATGATGGGCCCCATTTCACTTGGCAAATGTGTTTGCTTTCCGAAAACATCCTGTACCTTAATATAATACGAGCGAGCGCAGCGAGCGAGGAAAAATAGGCTCTCTTTCGTGTTACCAGTGTTATTTCGTCGTCAAAATGCACAAGCAAATAAGCCGAATATGACTCTATTTAGGCACCTTACTCATCTTTCTTTTTTTCTTTTTCCCTCCTTCCTCTTCCCTCTCCTTTCTCTCTCTCTCTCTCTCTCTTTTTGCCGACAGCGATCGCGAATTTGCCGACAAGAATTTTTAAGGGGGGGTACCCCCCCCCCTAGCGACGCCCCCGGGTCCTGCTGGTGCTCCAGGTCATGTGGTGTCCTTATGGTGGTGGTATCCTTTGTGCACTATGTACACTGAGTGTGCTAGGTGCAGTGTCCTACATATATACGGAAATAAGTTGACTATAAACTGCACCATACGCCGCATACCAAGTTTGAAAATGATAGAACATATTTTTAAAAATAAAAGCCAGCTCCGTTGAACGCTAAGTGCCAATAAAGCGAGTGACAGTTTTTTCAAAGTTTGCCCA
This sequence comes from Echinometra lucunter, assembly GCA_029962745.1. NCBI lineage: Eukaryota > Metazoa > Echinodermata > Echinoidea > Camarodonta > Echinometridae > Echinometra > Echinometra lucunter. The sequence continues at coordinate 15,488 of JAPZVO010000821.1, forward strand.
TCACTTAATTCTTAATAAGCGCAATTATAAATTATATCTTTTAAGTTTGTATTCTTAATATGAATTATGTTATACGCTTTTATTTCTTTGTTTACTTTAATTTTGTTTTGTCGGTTTCTTTTATGTGTGTTTTTGGTTATGATAGGCTTGATTATGTATAATTTAGGTTTTAATGATTTTGGGGTCAACGTACTATAAGGCTATTTGCTCTTTTTTGTTGACCCCTCATTCTCATAGATCTGTTTTGTACCAATGCTCTGTTGTATTTATATTTCATGTATATGTTTTATCGAGAATGAAAATAAAGAATTGATTGAATTGAAAAAGAAGGAATATTCCTCGACGTTATAACATTACTTCGGGGGCCCTGAGATGAGGCTCAGCCAGATTGTCTGAACTGGCTTCGCTCAGGCTATGGAGGCCTATCTATTTCATAATCTGAAAATGTCTTAGATATCCTATTAACTTGTTAGTACAGTCAAATAATCAGAACTCAAGCAAGGTTTGGAAACTTTTGACATCAATAATTGTCAAAGGTTAACTAAAGTATTTAAAAAAAAATAGAGAATTCATTCCGGAGTTGGCTTTGAAGTCGAAGGGCGAATTAAATATATGGTGAGTTGCAGTAGGATGTGTATGCACTCATGCACTGGGTCGATTCTCTTCTGTACAAATCACTGGCATTATGCATGTGCTCTCTGTTACAGCTAGCTGCGCTGGTAAGCTCTATAAGCTAAGCTAGCTAGCTGGCTAGCGTTAATGGCGCATGCGCATAGCGGTTTTGCGCAGGTATTTTTTTGGGGGGTGCCATATCATATTTTAGAACAGTTCTGTTTGGATAAAATCTCAATGTTCTTCTATATGTAAAAATTGAAATCAGTTACTCAAAATAATGCATTAAAAATACTTTTATAAAAGGATTTCTGAATAATTTAAAATCATTAGAAATTGAAAATATTCTTTCATTTGGAGCAGTCGTTCCGCTACAGACTCCAAATAAACCAACATTTGATTCGGTATACTACATATATGACTGGTCACCCCTCGACCGGGGCTGCCGCTGAATTATTACCTTGAGCTTTACCGACTTACCTAGGCTAATGCCAATGTTCCGAACTCAAATTCAAGAAATAAGAGGGAGATAACTGATGCGAAACCTTCAAGAAGAAAACGGGAGAAAACTGATGCGAAACCTTAGGTATGTTAGGATGTAACATCCCTCTACTCTTCTATATTGTAATACATTTTGACGTAGAAACTGTAGATCTATCTCAAGAACTTGAAGTGTGTGACAGCGCGCCTGTAGACTACTGTGGTGGTGGCATAGAGTTGTGTTTAGGTTTATATAACTCTATGGGTGGTGGCCGTTGTTGTGCTTTTTGTCTTTTCGCTGGGTCTTTGAGACTATGAGAGTGAGCCTGTGTGTGCAATAGGATTTTTACAATTACACTTGTAAGTCACTAAGTCACTAGGGTGACTTAGTCCACACTGGCCATATCGTGGTTTAGGAAACCACTCGTTCATTTGACGCACGCACTTGACTTGTGTGCAAAGAGAATGGAGGTGGAAATAGGAAACCAATGTGTGTGACTGAATAGTGCTGCTGTACAAAGTGAGGCTTACCTTTAGAATACAACGCCACGCCATAGAGGGCGTGATTTGAACATGAACAACCAAAAAAAGAAGTCTTGGGTCCGTAGGTACAGGTCCGTATGTAGTCAGGGGATAATGAAAGACAAAAAGAGAAGGGGAGAGGACGGTATCACCATCTATATGGGTATCACAGCACTTACTAAAATCGCTGAGGGCGCTCAGTGAAAACACTAACCTCATGTTATTACGACTGCCAACGACCACCACGCGTAAACTGGCGAGCTGTATTGAATGCCGCCAACGATCGCCAACGAGTTAATTTTGCGAGTAGGATGCGATTTTTACTTCAAGAACACACGGGGGGGGGGGGGGGGGGGGGGGGGACGTAATTCAATTCTAATTTATCTGTTTGTAAGTGCAATTTATGATTTTTTTTTCTTCTTCTTCTACCTTTTCGTTTTCTTTCTCTTATCAGAATATTAATTTGTTAAGTATAAAATTTTCAGTCCATTATATTGTGGCTGTGAATTTGTTTTTTAGTTGTTAACTTATATTTTTTCTTCGTCTTCCTTTCTTCTTTTTTTCTTTATGCTATTTTCTGTGTTCTCTATTATTTTTCATCCTTTACTGATCAATTTCCTCTCAGGCAATCATATGTTTTAGCGTATAAGAGTTGTTAGTAGAAACTGTCATGAAATGGTCCCCTAATCGAAGATTATACGGAGATTATATCATGAAAAGAGATGCCAAGAAAGAGAGTATGAAAAATGAGGAGAAAAGAAGAAGACAGAGAAAGAGAGAGGGGGGAGAGAAGGGAAGAAGAAATCAGATAGGGGAAATGATCGAGGAATGGGATTTTTTTAATTGTTCTTTCTTAGGCCTACGTACACTCATTTTTTGTTTCTTTTTGGGTTTTACCTTTTTCATCCCAATTTCACTCTTCCCCTCTCTCTCTCTCCCTTTATCCTGCATCTTCTCTCTTTTCCCCTTTTTCTTTCTATTATTCCTCTCTTCTTTTCATCCAAATTTCTTTTCTTTTCTTTTTTTAACTGGTCTCATTCTCCCCTTTCTTTTCGTTTTCTTTCTCACTTCTCATTCTCTGATCAGTATTGTTTCATTGTGAATAATCATGTAATAGACCAAATTACAACATATAATATAACAAAATAGTGAATAGTTGAAATATATCAAAATGAAATTACTTTTAACAGAAATTCCCCTAGAATAGATCCGTTTAGGGTTTGGGGGGTAATGGCATTCCTCAAGCACTTGTAACTGGGCGATTTTATGCGATGTAACGTTACAGAAACTTCGAACTATCGCACACTGTACTGTGTAGCAGCACTCACGACTGTCAATTTCCCAGTGTAGTTTCTATTTTCAGACCTTCAAGTGAAACTCATTGATTAAAAGGACAAAATGAGTTTGCCGTAAGGTCAAACCATTTGAATAATATCTTGTGATGATTAAAAAAGTATTCTTTCTGCTACCGAACACGCTTTTCGGAATCCATTTCAAACTTGTGTATGTATGTATTTTTTTATCATTTTCTTACTGAAGGTTTACTGAAAAGACTATTTGGCCACATGTGCATGCCGTTGCATACGAAACGAGGTTGTTTTCTTTTCACTGTGTGCACATAAGATAATCCAAAATAAAAGAACACTACACCCAAAATGTAAGCTTTCTCTTCTAATGTGAATAGGGATTCAATCGGAATTAATCAATGGTTTCAGACCTGTCAAAGTTTGGCTGCCATGGTAATTCTTTTCAGATATTACCGAATGGAATCAATCAGCACAATCCTGTCCGGGTCCTGTATATCAATATGCTGAATATTACTTCTAGTTTTGTGGGTTTTGTGCTGACTAGCATAAAAACTCATAAATAACGTGATCAATGTCATACAACATTTCAATTATTTTGCTATAGAAATATAATACAGTTTATAAAAGCACATCACTTTATACAATGTATTAGTAAAAATTTTTTAGAAAATATAAAGCAATTTTGATATTTTTACCCATCGAAAATTGTATTTGATGGGATATGGTCACAAATAATTCACAGTCCGGTTGTCAATGGAAGAGACACAGTGCTCATGGAGAACATTGGTATATTATAGTGCTTTAAAGGCTTTTGCTTTCCGAGATTCTCTCGTGGTGTTCTGCCCACATTTTCCTTCTCGACCCAGGTGTATTACATGGGCACCTGGCAATGCTAGGGTATAATTTGCTGGGCCCCGCATGAAGAGCAATATTGGTACATCTATAGCTAGCCTGAGTATTACAACCTAAATGTTGTTAGTATCATTAGGCTAGCTGTTATTGGAATAAATATTTCTTTTAACGTCTCTTTTAACGATGTTCATTTTTGCATGAAATGTTGAAATGTGTCCATATTTAATATTTCTGTCACGATAGAAGGGGAAACAGAAGTGCAACGTGGTGTTTTGTTATAGAAAGGAGGCACTACATACTCGTAACCTCCTTGCTTTAATACTGTCTCCATTTAGTTGGCCACTAGTCAAAATGTATACAGTCAGTTTATATTGTGCAAATGCTACTGGTATGGTAAAGGTTGCGTAACTTGTGCCCATGTAATAGTGTGAAAAATAAAAGTTACTATTACGGGGTAAGAGAGAGCGAGAAACAGAGAGAAAGAGAGAGAGATAGAAAAAGAGAAGGGGGGGTACAGACAGGGGGGGCGGGGGTAGGCTGCTGGGAATGGGACTGCCTTGAATGTTGAATGTTAAAAGGGTAAATGTGGGTAAAAATGATGAAATAAACTTCATGATTTTCCCTGCCTGTTTTACATGACATCTGAAAGTTCCTATGGAAGGAGATGCCAGCTATATTGCCTAGCTTACTCGGAAAACAAAGAAAGACAAACTGCCGGGAGATAAGAGTTCAATTCAGGCCTAGTTTGTTTGATATAATTATTGGTAAGATCGTTTGAGATCCCAATGAACTTGAGGATGCTTAAAGACTTTCATCCCGTAATCTAATGAGTCATTCTGTTGACAATTCAAACTCTTCTATTCTCAAGGAATACATGCAGTCATAATAACAGGAAAATCTCACCCAAATGTAGGGTTCCAAAGGCATAGCAGATCGGACTACGGAGGAGAGGGGAAGTCAGAATCACTGTAACACAAACATGCGTGACCACCTGTATGTTTCCATACCCACTCTATAAAACAAATTTATCTCCCGGTCAAAAATCACACAGGTCCCTTTTCGAGTTATTTATTTATTTATTTTTTTTTTGTTTTGGCGTGCTTTTTCGGAAAAAACTTCCCCCCTCAACAAATACCATCCTCTCAAACATATTCTTAAACTTGACAAACATATTTTCTTATTCCTTATTTTTTGAAATAATCTTTTCTTGTTCTTCTTCTTAATTGTCTTCTTCTTGTTCTTCTTCTTGTTCTTCTTCTCCTTCTTGTTCTTGTTCTTCTTCTTCTTCTTCTGCTTCTTCTTCTTCTTCTTCTTCTTCTTCTTCTTCTTCTTCTTCTTCTTCTTCCCGATCCTCTTCCTCCTCTCCTCGCGTCGTCTCCTTCTTCTTAAGTATGTGACTCCCCAGAAGACTTTTGGACATCACACTGATTTTCTTCCTTTATGTTACGAATATAGCTTTTGCAAACAGATATATCTCATGAAATGACATTTTCTACCAGCCGGATTAGGGGCAGATACAGGAGGTTGTCAATATCTGTGGGTTATGACTTGAATATGTTTTTTTTTTTTGGGGGGCGGGGGGGGCTCTAAAAACAAACCAGAATCAAAATAATCTCGTATAGATACAGCGTAACACCACTCTCTTATCAAACCTAGATCTGCCAATTCACCTGCCGAGCGTCAGAGGAGCTTCTATTACTGACCTCATCCGAATGAAATATTATAATTCCCCTCATTTTATGATTAAGAATGATATAGTTATATACATAATGCGATGATAATGCATTATGCGCAGGGGAGTGTTGCATGTTGGATTTCGAGCGTCGGCAACTATTCAAAAGGATCAATTATTTTTTCAACCTTTTGGCTAAAAATGTATTTCGGTAAAATTACCGACAGTCAAAAATTTGTTGAGAAGAATAAGAGATCATAAACACCTCTCACCTTTTCCTTCCTAATTTTGACATAACCATCTCAAATGCTTCTACTGATAGTGTCATAAATATTCATACATAAAACCCTGGTAGACATAAATAATATACATAAAAAAAGCGACCAAACAAATTGTTCTACAACGAAACATACAAATTAATGCTCCCGGCCACCATCAGTATAGGGAAGGCCAACAACCTAAATTGCATAGTTGAAATACATTACACTAAAAATGATAACATTATACTAAACGGAGCTACACTCATATTGCAACCAAGTGAAATCTATAATAGAAGTTAATGCAGCATGATAGTTTAAAACGTTGTGCATGTTCACATTCTCTGCAAAGCTTATTTACATCTAATCTTCTGATGTCATAATTTTAGTATTCGATTCCTACTCATTTCTTTCTATTACTGGCCGAGGCGGACAAGGGAATGAATTTCGGTTGGGGATTGATGGGAGCGGCACACTCAACCTATATCAACCGGCCTACAGACCATTATACTTCGCGCGTCCTTCCAGCCAAAATATTGTGCCGCCGTGTGGAAATTCCACCCCCTTCTCAATACCCCCATGTCAGCCTCTGCATTTTATGGGTCAGTATAAGCAAAGATGAAAAGTCGACATTTTATATAAACAAAGTAATAATGTGCATGCCCATATGCAGGAGGGGAGTAGGGAGCAGTTGATCCCACCCAGAAATTTTGAAAACTTACCTATTGTCACCATATCCAAGAAAGGTGTGCACCAAACCTTTCAATTTAACTTTAAAAATGCAAAAATAAAATACATAAGGGTCGTCATGACAACCTCAGTCGAGTTGCCTGCCCTCACTTTTGAGCTTCTTCAAAAAAAAATTAGGCATCTTGCACCCCCCCCTCCACCCCCCCCCCCGTATCATGAAAATTATCTATTTACAGAACAAGGCATATATGATATCATTTTTATACAACACAAAAATACTTACCATTCTGTTAAAATAAAATTGTCACAAATCCAAGAAAGAATGCACCAAACCTTTCAATTTCACTTTTAAAATGCAAAAAAAAAAAAAAAATACCCCCCCCCCAAAAAAAAATGCAAAAGGGCCGTCATATCTACCTCATCCCATTTCCTCCCTCGCTTTTGAGCTACCTTTGAAATTTTTGCTCGTCTTGCCTCTCCCACCTCCTAAGAAAAAAAATTTTATAGTAAGGCCATGATGATATGGTATATAATGTCTCGTTCTAAAAATGCAAAAGAAAAATTGAAATGAACATCAATTAAACAATATTGATGATAATAACGAAGAATAAAACAACAATAATAGTTCCAAAGAAGTACAAATTAAATATAATACTGTATAAAAATGAAATAATAATAGATCATAGTCAGAAAGATTTACAGGATGATAACGAGACATCATAAAACCGGGCATGTTGGGTCCTAGCAAGCCGCTTTGCATATAAGATGGAAAAACGAAATAATAACATTATGTATGCAGGACCCGCTGGAAGATCAGCTGATAGCTGAAGTGGCTATCCAGGTTGAAAAAGAGTTATTATTTTTATCACTAATAAAAATGATAACAAAAAGCTATAGTCAAAAAAAATTACAAGAAGGAAAATTAAAACGGATATAAATGGACAAATTCAGCAATGTATAAAGTGATATAATTAAGCAAAAAATATAACATTATACATGTATAGTTTTTAATATCTCTATCTAAAACAGTAAAATAATTTTTATTAAAACGAAGCATATTAATGTGATTCATAATTGGCTTATGTTCTTCGTTCTAAATTTAATATATTTTGTGCTCCACTAACATCGTTGGTCGACGATCGTTGGTTAATTGTTGACTTTTTAATCAGTGCTATATATTTATTACCTGATGATCGTTGGCCGTTGGTGTTGGTATTTTTGCCCAACTTATCTTCTTTAATAATACACAGTGTTGGTCGATGCCGTTGGTTTCTGTGCCCAAGATTTGTTAATGTAAAACAGTGTTGGTCGATGGTCGTTGGTCGTTGGCTTCATCATAGATTATGTGATTGTCGTTGGTTTCTGTGCCCCAGTTTATATATGTAAAATATTAGGTCGATGGTCGTTGGTCGTTGGCTTTATAATTACATGTACATGTATATGGTCGTTGGTCGTTGGTCGTTGGTCATTAGTTTATTGTGATCTACTTCTGAAATAGCATTCATATGTGTGTGATGATAGTCGTGATGGTCGTTGGTCGTTGGCCAATGGTTTCTGTACCCCCAATGCAATACTAAAATATTTTCGTAAAAACTGGATGTCGATGGTCGTTGGTCGTTGGTCGTTGGCTTCATCATAGATTATGTGATTGTCGTTGGTTTCTGTGCCCCAGTTTTATATATGTAAAATACTATAGGTCGATGGTCGTTGGTCGTTGGCTTTTTTAATTACATGTACATGTATATGGTCGTGGTCGTTGGCCGTTAGTTTCTGTGATCCACTTCTGAAATAGCATTCATATGTGTGATAGTCGATGGTCGTGATCGTTGGCTTTTTAATTATCATACTTGATGGTCGTTGGTCGTTGGCCATTGGTTCTCTGTACCCCAATTCAGTACTACAATATTTTTTAAGACTGTGGGTCGATGGACGTTGGTCGTTGGCTACTACATTTTAGATTATGTGATGGTCGTTGGTTTCTGTGCCCCAGTTCTATATATGTAAAACATTGTTGGTTGATGGTCGTTGGTCGTTGGCTTTAGCATTACATGTGTTATGGTCGTTGGTCGTTGGTCGTTGGCTTTGATCATCATAGATTATGTGATGGTCGTTGGTTCCTGTGCCCCAGTTCTATATCTGTAAAACACTGTTGGTCGTTGGTCGTTGGCTTTTTAATTACATGTACATTGTATATAGTCGTTGGTCGTTGGTCGTTGGTGGTCGTTAGTTTCTGTGATCTACTTCTTCTGAAATAGCATTCATATGTGTGATGATAGTCGATGGTCGTTGGTCGTTGGCTTTACCATTACATGTGTATGGTCGTTGGTCGTTGGTCGTTGGCTATTTCATTATAGATTGTGTGATGGTCGTTGGTTTCTGTGCCCCAGTTCTATATATGTAAAACATTGTTGGTCGATGGCGTTGGTCGTTGGTCGTTGGCCATTGCTTTCTATGTAAAACATGGGTTGGTCGTTGGCTTTTCCATTATATGTGTATGGTCGTTGGTCGTTGGCTATTTCATTATAGATTATGTGATGGTCGTTGGTTTCTGTGCCCTACTTCTATATATGTAAACATTGCTGGTCGATGGTCGTTGGTCGTTGGTCGTTGGCTTTTCCATTACATGTGTATGGTCGTTGGCGTTGGTCGTTGGCTATTTCATTATAGATATGTGATGGTCGTTGGTTTCTGTGCCCCAGTTCTATATATGTAAAACATTGTTGGTCGTTGGTCGTTGGTCGTTGGCCAGTGCTTTCTATGTAAAACATTGTTGGTCGTTGGTCGTTGGAAGTTGTTGGCTTTCCATTATATGTGTATTGGCGTCTGTTCGTTGGCTATTTCATTATAGATTATGTGATGGTCGTTGGTTTCTGTGACCCAGTTCTATATAGTAAAAACATTGTTGGTCGATGGTGGTCGTTGGTCGTTGGTCGTTGGCCATTGCTTTCTATGTAAAACATTGTGTGTCGATGGTCGTTGGTCGTTGGTCGTTGGCCATTGCTTTCATGTAAAACATTGTTGGTCGTTGGTCGTTGGTCGTGGGCTTTTGCATTACATGTGTATGGTCGTGGTCGTTGGCTATTTAATTGTAGATTATGTGATGGCCGTTGGTTTCTGTGCCCCAGTTCTATATCTGTAAATTATGTTGGTCGATGGTCGTTGGTCGTTGGCTTCTTATCCTCGGCACCACAATCATTTCCACATCGTTTATTGCCCACTAGAGTGGCAGTGTCAAGAATATAAGTTGCATTGTGCTTATGTCGTTTGTGTATTTAGTATGTCATCAGTGAACATTGAGCTTCCCTTTTTATATTCAAGCGTATTTGGTCGTTGGGCGTTGGTCGTTGGTGTCTGTGTATATTATTGTGTCGGCGTACTTACATAGGTATGAATACTGGTTGATGGAATGGTTCTAAGTCTATGTACCCATGATTTACATATTCCTACCACTTGTCATGCTTGTAGGATACGTTTCCCACTTAAAATATTCTCTCTGGCCGCTAGATGGCGCTGTTTAAAAATGTGTGTGGCGTTGCATTCTAAAGGTACTCCC
>JAPZVO010000822.1:0-25381 GCA_029962745.1 Echinometra lucunter
GCGACTTAATTTCGCTATCAGCAAAATCACACGAAACAGCAAGTTTTTGCAATCGCAGCCAATAGTGATCAACAGTCTCATCTTCATTTTGTCTACAGTGCCTGAACACAAAACGCTCATACTAAATGTTCACTGATAGACAGAAATGCTTTTCGAGTGCTTTTTTTTGCTGATTCATAGGACTCACCCGTATCAGGTAACGTGTCAAAAATGTCCGAAACCTCTGGTCCAGCATAGTGGAGAAGCGCCCGTTGCTGCGTGGCATCGGTAATAGCAAATGCCGTGATCAAATTATCCAGTCTCTTGACGTATTTGCCCATCATTGTCCAACTGTTGCCGGCTCATCATGCACAGAAAATCGTTCATATTGTGGGAGATTCATTCTCAACCCACTCGTCGTCAATATAATAATTGGATATTCTGGAAACAACAAATGTGGTTCGAACACTGTTTTCCTGTTTTCTGTGTTTTATAACCGATCGCCTGGTATGGTATCCTTTAAAACATCAGAACAAAAGAACACTTACGATACTACAAAAGTGACAAATTACATATTTTTTTTAAATCTTAAAACACTCTCATCAACTAGCATGACTATTTAAATTATGCAAAGAGCCCTGCCGCTTGATTAGTTTTTAAAAAAATGTCTATGTAAAAGAGAAAATCTTTCAACACAATAGTCCAATATATTTGGTATCAAAATGGTTGGCCCAGTTCTATTCAACGAAGAAGTCCTCATCTTACATGCATTACAATTTTCTCCACTGTATAAAGCTGCACACGTGCAAGCAGAGGTCATGGTATTGCAAGATCCTCCATTCATGCAGTCCGAGTCCATGGTTTATGCAACCGTACAATAAGGAGCAGAAAATTATTACAAAACTTGGGGAAAATGAAGTAAATTATTATTTCAAAAACAAAAGAAATGATACGCCGTGGTCGCCACCATAATTATATCAATCCACTTAAACAAACTAAACACCAATAAATTCGTGCTTGACCTTTTGATAATACATAAAATAGCATTAATGAACGACTCACACGTTAGATTTAAATCTCTAGGGTCAATATTTAAGAAAATTTGAATTCAAGATATATTATACGCGCGTTTATCTCTATCAAAATAAAACGTCGTCATCTTACATGAATCACAAGTGTCTCCGCTATAACCAGCTACACAAATGCAAGTAGATGTCATGGCATCACAGGTTCCTCCGTTCTGGCAGTCCGAGTCCATGGTACAGGCAACTGAAAAAATCAGTTTTAAAAGATATCACATGAATTAGAAATGAAAAGTTGGCAATCGAATTTCACAATCGAAAGGGCATCTCATTCTTCGATTTGGAATAACAGTCTTGCAAATGTAGTTGACGTTTTTACAGAGAAGCATTACATATTTTTATCTTAAAATCATCTCATCAACTAGCATGACTAGTTAAATGATGCAAAGAGCCCTGCCGCTTAATTAGTTTTTAGAAAGTCTATTTAAAAGAAAAATCTTTCAACACATTAGTCCAAGACATTTTGTATCAAAATGGTTGGCCTAGTTCTATTCAACGAAGAAGTCCTCATCTTACATGTATTACAATTTTCTCCACTGTATAAAGCTGCACACGTGCAAGCAGAAGTCATGGTATTGCAAGATCCTCCATTCATGCAGTCCGAGTCCATGGTACATGCAACTGTACAATAAGGATCAGAAAATTATTACAAAATTTGGCAAAAATAAAGTAAATGATTATTTCACAAACAAAAGAAATGACATGCCGTGGTCGCCACCATAATTATATCAGTGCACTTAAACACAATAAACACCAATAAATTCCTATTTGACCTTTTTCATACTACATGTAATAGCATTAATGAACGAATCACTTTCAAATTTTAACGATAAATTGAAATATCTAGAGTCAATATTTCAGAAAATTTCAACTCAAGATATATTATACGGGTGACAATTTCTATTAAGATATTACGTCGTCATTTTACATGAATCACAAGTGTCTCCACTATATCCAGCTACACAAGTGCAAGCAGATGTCATGGCATCACAGGTTCCTCCGTTCATGCAGTCCGAGTCCATGGTACAGGCAACTGGAAAAACGGTTTTAAAAGATATCACATGAATTAGAAATGAAAAGTTGGCAATCGAATTTGACAATCGAAAGTGCAGCTCATTCTTTGGTTTGGAATAACAGTGCTGTAAATGTAGTTCATGTTTTTGCAGTGAAGCACTACATATTTTTTATCTTAAAATCCTCTCATCAACTAGCATGACTAATGAAATTAAGCAAAGAGCCCTGCCGCTGTATTAATTTTAAGAAAGTCTATGTTTAAGAAAAATCTTTCAACACAATAGTCCAAGACATTTTGTATCAAAATGGTTGGCCTAGTTCTATTCAACGAAGAAGTCCTCATCTTACATGTATTACAATTTGCTCCACTGTATAAAGCTGCACATGTGCAAGCAGAGGTCATGGCATCACAGGTTCCTCCGTTCATGCAGTCCGAGTCCATGGTACATGCAACTGTACAATAAGGATCAGAAAATTATTACAAAACTTGGGAAAAATAAAGTAAATCATTATTTCACAAACAAAAGAAATGTCACGCCGTGGTCGCCACCATAATTATATCAGTGCACTTAAACACAATAAACACCAATAAATTCCTACTTGACCTTTTTCATACTACATGTAATAGCATTAATGAACGAATCACTTTCAAATTTTAACGATAACTTGAAATCTCTAGAGTCAATATTTCAGAAAATTTCAACTCAAGATATATTATAAGGGTGACAATTTCTATTAAGATATTACGTCGTCATCTTACATGAATCACAAGTGTCTCCACTATATCCAGCTACACAAGTACAAGCAGATGTCATGGCATCACAGGTTCCTCCGTTCATGCAGTCCGAGTCCATGGTACATGCAACTGTACAATAAGGATCAGAAAATTATTACAAAATTTGGGAAAAATAAAGTAAATGATTATTTCACAAACAAAAGAAATGACATGCCGTGGTCGCCACCACAATTATATCAGTGCACTTAAACACAATAAACACCAATAAATTCCTACTTGACATTTTTGATACTACATGTAATAGCATTAATGAACGAATCACTTTCAAATTTCAACGATAACTTGAAATCTCTAGAGTCAATATTTCAGAAAATTTCAACTCAAGATATATTATAAGGGTGACAATTTCTATTTAGATATTACGTCGTCATCTTACATGAATCACAAGTGTCTCCACTATATCCAGCTACACAAGTACAAGCAGATGTCATGGCATCACAGGTTCCTCCGTTCATGCAGTCCGAGTCCATGGTACAGGCAACTGGAAAAACGGTTTTAAAATATATCACATGAATTAGAATTAGAAATGAAAAGTTGGCAATCGAATTTGACAATCGAAAGTGCAGCTCATTCTTTGGTTTGGAATAACAGTGCTGCAAATGTAGTTCATGTTTTTGCAGTGAAGCACTACATACATGTATTTTTTATCTTAAAATCCTCTCATCAACTAGCATGACTTATGAAATTATGCAAAGAGCCCTGCCGCTGTATTAATTTTAAGAAAGTCTATGTTTAAGAAAAATCTTTCAACACAATAGTACAAGACATTCTGTATCAAAATGGTTGGCCTTGTTCTATTCAACGAAGAAGTCCTTATCTTACATGTATTACAATTTGTTCCACTGTATAAAGCTGCACACGTGCAAGCAGAGGTCATGGCATCACAGGTTCCTCCGTTCATGCAGTCCGAGTCCATGGTACATGCAACTGTACAATAAGGATCAGAAAATTATTACAAAATTTGGGAAAAATAAACTAAATGATTATTTCACAAACAAAAGAAATGACATGCCGTGGTCGCCACCGTAATTATATCAGTGCACTTAAACACAATAAACACCAATAAATTCCTACTTGACTGTTCCCAGTTTTAATACTAGAAGATTGAAAACTGTTTTTTTTAGGAATTACAAATTACTTGTTCATAATTAAATTAAAGAGGAAACCAACAGTTTAAAGTAAGAAAGAACACATACTTGAACAATCTGCTCCAGAGTAACCAGCATCGCAGGCACAAGTGTACATGTTATCCCCATCTGTGCATGTGCCGCCATTCATACAAGGATTGGAGGCACACTCATCGGTACCTATAACTGCAGAACAAATATGGCTTCAGAGGTTTTCTTTTCTGGAGATAACTTTATTTCAGGAATCAATGCAGAATTAAGAAAAAGTAGATTCCATTAAAACGACTCTAAAAACAATCGGTGAATCCGGATTTCATTACATTATAAACAATCTACAAATTCGGTAGAAAATGCAGCTTAGTTTATTCTTTCTTTAAAACATGTTCTAAAATTCAACAATGCTTTCCCTGTTTTAAAACTAGAAGATTGAAACCAACAGTTTAAAGTAAGAAAGAACACATACTTGAACAATCTGCTCCAGAGTAACCAGCATCGCAGGCGCAAGTGTACATGTTATCCCCATCTGTGCATGTTCCGCCATTCATACAAGGATTGGAGGCACACTCATCGGTACCTATAACTGTAGAACAAATATGGCTTCAGAGGTTTTCTTTTCTGGAGATAACTTTATTTCAGGAATCAATGCAGACTTAAGAAGAAGTAGATTCCATTGTAACGACTCTAAAAACAATCGGTGAATCCGGATTCCATTACATTATAAACAATCTACAAATTCGGTAGAAAATGCAGCTTAGTTTATTCTTTCTTTAAAACATGTTCTAAAATTCAACAATGCTTTCCCTGTTTTAAAACTAGAAGATTGAAACCAACAGTTTAAAGTAAGAAAGAACACATACTTGAACAATCTGCTCCAGAGTAACCAGCATCGCAGGCGCAAGTGTACATGTTATCCCCATCTGTGCATGTTCCGCCATTCATACAAGGATTGGAGGCACACTCATCGGTACCTATAACTGCAGAACAAATATGGCTTCAGAGGTTTTCTTTTCTGGAGATAACTTTATTTCGGGTATCAATGCAGACTTAAGAAGAAGTAGATTCCATTGTAACGACTCTAAAAACAATCGGTGAATCCGGATTCCATTACATTGTAAACAATCTACAAATTCGGTAGAAAATGCAGCTCAGTTGATTCTTTCTTTAAAGCAGGTTCTAAAATTCAACAATGCTTTCCCTGTTTTAATACTAGAAAATTGAAAACTGCTTTTTTTAGGAATTAGAAATTACTTCTTCATAATTAAAGGAAAGAGGAAACCAACAGTTTAAAGTAAGAAAGAACACATACTTGAACAATCTGCTCCAGAGTAACCAGCATCGCAGGCGCAAGTGTACATGTTATCCCCATCTGTGCATGTTCCGCCATTCATACAAGGATTGGAGGCACACTCATCGGTACCTATAACTGCAGAACAAATATGGCTTCAGAGGTTTTCTTTTCTGGAGATAACTTCATTTCAAGAATCAATGCAGACTTAAGAAGAAGTAGATTCCATTAAAACGACTCTAAAAACAATCGGTTAATCCGGATTCCATTACATTATAAACAATCTACAAATTCGGTAGAAAATGCAGCTCAGTTTATTCTTTCTTTAAAACATGTTCTAAAATTCAACAATGGTTTCCCTGTTTTAAAACTAGAAGATTGAAACCAACAGTTTAAAGTAAGAAAGAACACATACTTGAACAATCTGCTCCAGAGTAACCAGCATCGCAGGCACAAGTGTACATGTTATCCCCATCTGTGCATGTTCCGCCATTCATACAAGGATTGGAGGCACACTCATCGGTACCTATAACTGCAGAACAAATATGGCTTCAGAGGTTTTCTTTTCTGGAGATAACTTTATTTCAGGAATCAATGCAGAATTAAGAAAAAGTAGATTCCATTAAAACGACTCTAAAAACAATCGGTGAATCCGGATTTCATTACATTATAAACAATCTACAAATTCGGTAGAAAATGCAGCTTAGTTTATTCTTTCTTTAAAACATGTTCTAAAATTCAACAATGCTTTCCCTGTTTTAAAACTAGAACAAATATGGCTTCAGAGGTTTTCTTTTCTGGAGATAACTTTATTGCAGTAATCAATGCAGACTTAAGAAGAAGTAGATTCCATTGTAACGACTCTAAAAACAATCGGTGAATCCGGATTTCATTACAATATAAACAATCTACGAATTCGGTAGAAAATGCAGCTCAGTTTATCCTTTCTTTAAAACAGGATCTAAGATTCAACAATGCTTTCCCAGTTTTAATACTAGAAGAATGAAAACTTTTTTTTTAGGAATTAGAAATTACTTGTTCATAATTAAATTAAAGAGGAAACCAACAGTTTAAAGTAAGAAAGAACACATACTTGAACAATCTGCTCCAGAGTAACCAGCATCGCAGGCACAAGTGTACATGTGCCGTGGTCGCCACCGTAATTATATCAGTGCACTTAAACACAATAAACACCAATAAATTCCTACTTGACTGTTCCCAGTTTTAATACTAGAAGATTGAAACCAACAGTTTAAAGTAAGAAAGAACACATACTTGAACAATCTGCTCCAGAGTAACCAGCATCGCAGGCACAAGTGTACATGTTATCCCCATCTGTGCAAGTTCCGCCATTCATACAAGGATTGGAGGCACACTCATCGGTACCTATAACTGCAGAACAAATATGGCTTCAGAGGTTTTCTTTTCTGGAGATAACTTTATTGCAAGAATCAATGCAAACTTAAGAAGAAGTAGATTCTATTGTAACGACTCTAAAAACAATCGGTTAATCCGGATTCCATTTCATTATAAACAATCTACAAATTCGGTAGAAAATGCAGCTCAGTTTATTCTTTCTTTAAAACATGTTCTAAAATTCAACAATGCTTTCCCTGTTTTAAAACTAGAAGATTGAAACCAACAGTTTAAAGTAAGAAAGAACACATACTTGAACAATCTGCTCCAGAGTAACCAGCATCGCAGGCACAAGTGTACATGTTATCCCCATCTGTGCATGTTCCGCCATTCATACACGGATTGGAGGCACACTCATCGGTACCTATAACTGCAGAACAAATATGGCTTCAGAGGTTTTCTTTTCTGGAGATAACTTTATTGCAGTAATCAATGCAGACTTAAGAAGAAGTAGATTCCATTGTAACGACTCTAAAAACAATCGGTGAATCCGGATTTCATTACATTATAAACAATCTACAAATTCGGTAGAAAATGCAGCTCAGTTTATCCTTTCTTTAAAACAGGATCTAAGATTCAACAATGCTTTCCCAGTTTTAATACTAGAAGAATGAAAACTTTTTTTTTTAGGAATTACAAATTACTTGTTCATAATTAAATTAAAGAGGAAACCAACAGTTTAAAGTAAGAAAGAACACATACTTGAACAATCTGCTCCAGAGTAACCAGCATCGCAGGCACAAGTGTACATGTTATCCCCATCTGTGCATGTTCCGCCATTCATACAAGGATTGGAGGCACACTCATCGGTACCTATAACTGCAGAACAAATATGGCTTCAGAGGTTTTCTTTTCTGGAGATAACTTTATTTCAGGTATCAATGCAGACTTAAGAAGAAGTAGATTCCATTGTAACGACTCTAAAAACAATCGGTGAATCCGGATTCCATTACATTGTAAACAATCTACAAATTCGGTAGAAAATGCAGCTCAGTTGATTCTTTCTTTAAAACAGGTTCTAAAATTCAACAATGCTTTCCCAGTTTTAATACTAGAAAATTGAAAACTGCTTTTTTACGAATTAGAAATTACTTCTTCATAATTAAAGGAAAGAGGAAACCAACAGTTTAAAGTAAGAAAGAACACATACTTGAACAATCTGCTCCAGAGTAACCAGCATCGCAGGCACAAGTGTACATGTTATCCCCATCTGTGCATGTTCCGCCATTCATACAAGGATTGGAGGCACACTCATCGGTACCTATAACTGCAGAACAAATATGGCTTCAGAGGTTTTCTTTTCTGGAGATAACTTTATTTCAGGAATCAATGCAGACTTAAGAAGAAGTAGATTCCATTGTAACGACTCTAAAAACAATCGGTGAATCCGGATTCCATTTCATTGTAAACAATCTACAAATTCGGTAGAAAATGCAGCTCAGTTTATTCTTTCTTTAAAACATGTTCTAAAATTCAACAATGCTTTCCCTGTTTTAAAACTAGAAGATTGAAACCAACAGTTTAAAGTAAGAAAGAACACATACTTGAACAATCTGCTCCAGAGTAACCAGCATCGCAGGCACAAGTGTACATGTTATCCCCATCTGTGCATGTTCCGCCATTCATACAAGAATTGGAGGCACACTCATCGGTACCTATAACTGCAGAACAAATATGGCTTCAGAGGTTTTCTTTTCTGGAGATAACTTTATTGCAGGAATCAATGCAGACTTACGAAGAAGTAGATTCAATTGTAACGACTCTAAAAACAATCGGTGAATACGGATTCCATTCCATTATCAACAATCTACAAATTCGGTAGAAAATGCAGCTCAGTTTATCCTTTCATTAAAACAGGATCTAAAATTCAACAATGCTTTCCCAGTTTTAATACTAGAAGATTGAAAACTGTTTTTTTAGGAATTAGAAATTACTTCTTCATCATTAAAGGAAAAAGGAAACCAACAGTTTAAAGTAAGAAAGAACACATACTTGAACAATCTGCTCCAGAGTAACCAGCATCGCAGGCACAAGTGTACATGCTATCCCCATCTGTGCATGTTCCGCCATTCATACAAGGATTGGAGGCACACTCATCGGTACCTATAACTGCAGAACAAATATGACTTGAGGGGTTTTCTTTAGTAGAGATAACTTTATTTCAGGAATCAATGCAGAATTAAGAAAAAGTAGATTCCATTAAAACGACTCTAAAAACAATCGGTGAATTCGGATTTCATTACATTATAAACAATCTACAAATTCGGTAGAAAATGCAGCTCAGTTTATTCTTTCTTTAAAACATGTTCTAAAATTCAACAATGCTTTCCCAGTTTTAAAACTAGAAGATTGAAAACTGTTTTTTTAAGTATTAAAAAATTACTTGTTCATGATTAAATGAAAGAGGAAACCAACAGTTTAAAGTAAGAAAGAACACATACTTGAACAATCGGCTCCAGAGTAACCAGCATCGCAGGCACAAGTGTACATGTTATCCCCATCTGTGCATGTTCCGCCATTCATACAAGGATTGGAGGCACACTCATCGGTACCTATAACTGCAGAACAAATATGGCTTCAGAGGTTTTCTTTTCTGGAGATAACTTTATTGCAGGAATCAATGCAGACTTACGAAGAAGTAGATTCAACTGTAACGACTCTAAAAAAATTCGGTGAATCCGGATTCCATTACATTATCAACAATCTACAAATTCGGTAGAAAATGCAGCTCAGTTTATCCTTTCATTAAAACAGGATCTAAAATTCAACAATGCTTTCCCAGTTTTAATACTAGAAGAATGAAAACTTTTTTTTTAGGAATTAGAAATTACTTCTTCATAATTAAAGGAAAGATGAAACCAACAGTTTAAAGTAAGAAAGAACACATACTTGAACAATCTGCTCCAGAGTAACCAGCATCGCAGGCACAAGTGTACATGTTATCCCCATCTGTGCATGTGCCGCCATTCATACAAGGATTGGAGGCACACTCATCGGTACCTATAACTGCAGAACAAATATGGCTTCAGAGGTTTTCTTTTCTGGAGATAACTTTATTGTAGGAATCAATGCAGACTTAAGAAGAAGTAGATTCTATTGTAACGACTCTAAAAACAATCGGTTAATCCGGATTCCATTTCATTGTAAACAATCTACAAATTCGGTAGAAAATGCAGCTCAGTTTATTCTTTCTTTAAAACATGTTCTAAAATTCAACAATGCTTTCCCTGTTTTAAAACTAGAAGATTGAAACCAACAGTTTAAAGTAAGAAAGAACACATACTTGAACAATCTGCTCCAGAGTAACCAGCATCGCAGGCACAAGTGTACATGTTATCCCCATCTGTGCATGTTCCGCCATTCATACAAGAATTGGAGGCACACTCATCGGTACCTATAACTGCAGAACAAATATGGCTTCAGAGGTTTTCTTTTCTGGAGATAACTTTATTGCAGGAATCAATGCAGACTTACGAAGAAGTAGATTCAATTGTAACGACTCTAAAAACAATCGGTGAATACGGATTCCATTCCATTATCAACAATCTACAAATTCGGTAGAAAATGCAGCTCAGTTTATCCTTTCATTAAAACAGGATCTAAAATTCAACAATGCTTTCCCAGTTTTAATACTAGAAGATTGAAAACTGTTTTTTTAGGAATTAGAAATTACTTCTTCATCATTAAAGGAAAAAGGAAACCAACAGTTTAAAGTAAGAAAGAACACATACTTGAACAATCTGCTCCAGAGTAACCAGCATCGCAGGCACAAGTGTACATGCTATCCCCATCTGTGCATGTTCCGCCATTCATACAAGGATTGGAGGCACACTCATCGGTACCTATAACTGCAGAACAAATATGACTTGAGGGGTTTTCTTTAGTAGAGATAACTTTATTTCAGGAATCAATGCAGAATTAAGAAAAAGTAGATTCCATTAAAACGACTCTAAAAACAATCGGTGAATTCGGATTTCATTACATTATAAACAATCTACAAATTCGGTAGAAAATGCAGCTCAGTTTATTCTTTCTTTAAAACATGTTCTAAAATTCAACAATGCTTTCCCAGTTTTAAAACTAGAAGATTGAAAACTGTTTTTTTAAGTATTAAAAAATTACTTGTTCATGATTAAATGAAAGAGGAAACCAACAGTTTAAAGTAAGAAAGAACACATACTTGAACAATCGGCTCCAGAGTAACCAGCATCGCAGGCACAAGTGTACATGTTATCCCCATCTGTGCATGTTCCGCCATTCATACAAGGATTGGAGGCACACTCATCGGTACCTATAACTGCAGAACAAATATGGCTTCAGAGGTTTTCTTTTCTGGAGATAACTTTATTGCAGGAATCAATGCAGACTTACGAAGAAGTAGATTCAACTGTAACGACTCTAAAAAAATTCGGTGAATCCGGATTCCATTACATTATCAACAATCTACAAATTCGGTAGAAAATGCAGCTCAGTTTATCCTTTCATTAAAACAGGATCTAAAATTCAACAATGCTTTCCCAGTTTTAATACTAGAAGAATGAAAACTTTTTTTTTAGGAATTAGAAATTACTTCTTCATAATTAAAGGAAAGATGAAACCAACAGTTTAAAGTAAGAAAGAACACATACTTGAACAATCTGCTCCAGAGTAACCAGCATCGCAGGCACAAGTGTACATGTTATCCCCATCTGTGCATGTGCCGCCATTCATACAAGGATTGGAGGCACACTCATCGGTACCTATAACTGCAGAACAAATATGGCTTCAGAGGTTTTCTTTTCTGGAGATAACTTTATTGTAGGAATCAATGCAGACTTAAGAAGAAGTAGATTCTATTGTAACGACTCTAAAAACAATCGGTTAATCCGGATTCCATTACATTATAAACAATCTACAAATTCGGTAGAAAATGCAGCTCAGTTTATCCTTTCTTTAAAACAGGTTCTAAAATTCAACAATGCTTTCCCTGTTTTAAAACTAGAAGATTGAAAACTGTTTTTTTTTTAAGTATTAAAAAATTACTTGTTCGTGATTAAAGGAAAGAGGAAACCAACAGTTTAAAGTAAGAAAGCACACATACTTGAACAATCTGCTCCAGAGTAACCAGCATCGCAGGCACAAGTGTACATGTTATCCCCATCTGTGCATGTTCCGCCATTCATACAAGGATTGGAGGCACACTCATCGGTACCTATAACTGCAGAACAAATATGGCTTCAGAGGTTTTCTTTTCTGGAGATAACTTTATTTCAGGAATCAATGCAGACTTAAGAAGAAGTAGATTCCATTGTAACGACTCTAAAAACAATCGGTGAATCCGGATTCCATTACATTGTAAACAATCTACAAATTCGGTAGAAAATGCAGCTCAGTTTATTCTTTCTTTAAAACATGTTCTAAAATTCAACAATGCTTTCCCTGTTTTAAAACTAGAAGATTGAAACCAACAGTTTAAAGTAAGAAAGAACACATACTTGAACAATCTGCTCCAGAGTAACCAGCATCGCAGGCACAAGTGTACATGTTATCCCCATCTGTGCATGTTCCGCCATTCATACAAGGATTGGAGGCACACTCATCGGTACCTGTAACTGCAGAACAAATATGGCTTCAGAGGTTTTCTTTTCTGGAGATAACTTTATTGCAGTAATCAATGCAGACTTAAGAAGAAGTAGATTCCATTGTAACGACTCTAAAAACAATCGGTGAATCCGGATTTCATTACATTATAAACAATCTACAAATTCGGTAGAAAATGCAGCTCAGTTGATTCTTTCTTCAAAACAGGTTCTAAAATTCAACAATGCTTTCCCTGTTTTAATACGACAAGATTGAAAACTGCTTTTTTAAGTATTAAAAAATTACTTGTTCATGATTAAATGAAAGAGGAAACCAACAGTTTAAAGTAAGAAAGAACACATACTTGAACAATCGGCTCCAGAGTAACCAGCATCGCAGGCACAAGTGTACATGTTATCCCCATCTGTGCATGTTCCGCCATTCATACAAGGATTGGAGGCACACTCATCGGTACCTATAACTGCAGAACAAATATGGCTTCAGAGGTTTTCTTTTCTGGAGATAACTTTATTGCAGGAATCAATGCAGACTTACGAAGAAGTAGATTCAACTGTAACGACTCTAAAAACAATCGGTGAATCCGGATTCCATTACATTATCAACAATCTACAAATTCGGTAGAAAATGCAGCTCAGTTTATCCTTTCATTAAAACAGGATCTAAAATTCAACAATGCTTTCCCAGTTTTAATACTAGAAGAATGAAAACTTTTTTTTAGGAATTAGAAATTACTTCTTCATAATTAAAGGAAAGATGAAACCAACAGTTTAAAGTAAGAAAGAACACATACTTGAACAATCTGCTCCAGAGTAACCAGCATCGCAGGCACAAGTGTACATGTTATCCCCATCTGTGCATGTGCCGCCATTCATACAAGGATTGGAGGCACACTCATCGGTACCTATAACTGCAGAACAAATATGGCTTCAGAGGTTTTCTTTTCTGGAGATAACTTTATTGTAGGAATCAATGCAGACTTAAGAAGAAGTAGATTCTATTGTAACGACTCTAAAAACAATCGGTTAATCCGGATTCCATTACATTATAAACAATCTACAAATTCGGTAGAAAATGCAGCTCAGTTTATCCTTTCTTTAAAACAGGTTCTAAAATTCAACAATGCTTTCCCTGTTTTAAAACTAGAAGATTGAAAACTGTTTTTTTTTTAAGTATTAAAAAATTACTTGTTCGTGATGAAAGGAAAGAGGAAACCAACAGTTTAAAGTAAGAAAGCACACATACTTGAACAATCTGCTCCAGAGTAACCAGCATCGCAGGCACAAGTGTACATGTTATCCCCATCTGTGCATGTTCCGCCATTCATACAAGGATTGGAGGCACACTCATCGGTACCTATAACTGCAGAACAAATATGGCTTCAGAGGTTTTCTTTTCTGGAGATAACTTTATTTCAGGAATCAATGCAGACTTAAGAAGAAGTAGATTCCATTGTAACGACTCTAAAAACAATCGGTGAATCCGGATTCCATTACATTGTAAACAATCTACAAATTCGGTAGAAAATGCAGCTCACTTTATTCTTTCTTTAAAACATGTTCTAAAATTCAACAATGCTTTCCCTGTTTTAAAACTAGAAGATTGAAACCAACAGTTTAAAGTAAGAAAGAACACATACTTGAACAATCTGCTCCAGAGTAACCAGCATCGCAGGCACAAGTGTACATGTTATCCCCATCTGTGCATGTTCCGCCATTCATACAAGGATTGGAGGCACACTCATCGGTACCTATAACTGCAGAACAAATATGGCTTCAGAGGTTTTCTTTTCTGGAGATAACTTTATTTCAGGAATCAATGCAGACTTAAGAAGAAGTAGATTCCATTGTAACGACTCGAAAAACAATCGGTGAATCCGGATTCCATTACATTATCAACAATCTACAAATTCGGTAGAAAATGCAGCTCAGTTTATCCTTTCATTAAAACAGGATCTAAAATTCAACAATGCTTTCCCAGTTTTAATACTAGAAGAATGAAAACTTTTTTTTTTAGGAATTAGAAATTACTTCTTCATAATTAAAGGAAAGATGAAACCAACAGTTTAAAGTAAGAAAGAACACATACTTGAACAATCTGCTCCAGAGTAACCAGCATCGCAGGCACAAGTGTACATGTTATCCCCATCTGTGCATGTGCCGCCATTCATACAAGGATTGGAGGCACACTCATCGGTACCTATAACTGCAGAACAAATATGGCTTCAGAGGTTTTCTTTTCTGGAGATAACTTTATTGTAGGAATCAATGCAGACTTAAGAAGAAGTAGATTCTATTGTAACGACTCTAAAAACAATCGGTTAATCCGGATTCCATTACATTATAAACAATCTACAAATTCGGTAGAAAATGCAGCTCAGTTTATCCTTTCTTTAAAACAGGTTCTAAAATTCAACAATGCTTTCCCAGTTTTAATACTAGAAGAATGAAAACTTTTTTTTTAGGAATTAGAAATTACTTCTTCATAATTAAAGGAAAGATGAAACCAACAGTTTAAAGTAAGAAAGAACACATACTTGAACAATCTGCTCCAGAGTAACCAGCATCGCAGGCACAAGTGTACATGTTATCCCCATCTGTGCATGTGCCGCCATTCATACAAGGATTGGAGGCACACTCATCGGTACCTATAACTGCAGAACAAATATGGCTTCAGAGGTTTTCTTTTCTGGAGATAACTTTATTGTAGGAATCAATGCAGACTTAAGAAGAAGTAGATTCTATTGTAACGACTCTAAAAACAATCGGTTAATCCGGATTCCATTACATTATAAACAATCTACAAATTCGGTAGAAAATGCAGCTCAGTTTATCCTTTCTTTAAAACAGGTTCTAAAATTCAACAATGCTTTCCCTGTTTTAAAACTAGAAGATTGAAAACTGTTTTTTTTTAAGTATTAAAAAATTACTTGTTCGTGATTAAAGGAAAGAGGAAACCAATTGTTTAAAGGAAGAAAGCACACATACTTGAACAATCTGCTCTAGAGTAACTAGCATCGCAGGCACAAGTGTACATGTTATCCCCATCTGTGCATGTTCCGCCATTCATACAAGGATTGGAGGCACACTCATCGGTACCTATAACTGCAGAACAAATATGGCTTCAGAGGTTTTCTTTTCTGGAGATAACTTTATTTCAGGAATCAATGCAGACTTAAGAAGAAGTAGATTCCATTGTAACGACTCTAAAAACAATCGGTGAATCCGGATTCCATTACATTGTAAACAATCTACAAATTCGGTAGAAAATGCAGCTCAGTTTATTCTTTCTTTAAAACATGTTCTAAAATTCAACAATGCTTTCCCTGTTTTAAAACTAGAAGATTGAAACCAACAGTTTAAAGTAAGAAAGAACACATACTTGAACAATCTGCTCCAGAGTAACCAGCATCGCAGGCACAAGTGTACATGTTATCCCCATCTGTGCATGTTCCGCCATTCATACAAGGATTGGAGGCACACTCATCGGTACCTGTAACTGCAGAACAAATATGGCTTCAGAGGTTTTCTTTTCTGGAGATAACTTTATTGCAGTAATCAATGCAGACTTAAGAAGAAGTAGATTCCATTGTAACGACTCTAAAAACAATCGGTGAATCCGGATTTCATTACATTATAAACAATCTACAAATTCGGTAGAAAATGCAGCTCAGTTTATCCTTTCTTTAAAACAGGATCTAAAATTCAACAATGCTTTCCCAGTTTTAATACTAGAAGAATGAAAACTTTTTTTTTAGGAATTACAAATTACTTGTTCATAATTAAATTAAAGAGGAAACCAACAGTTTAAAGTAAGAAAGAACACATACTTGAACAATCTGCTCCAGAGTAACCAGCATCGCAGGCACAAGTGTACATGTTATCCCCATCTGTGCATGTTCCGCCATTCATACAAGGATTGGAGGCACACTCATCGGTACCTATAACTGCAGAACAAATATGGCTTCAGAGGTTTTCTTTTCTGGAGATAACTTTATTTCAGGAATCAATGCAGACTTAAGAAGAAGTAGATTCCATTGTAACGACTCGAAAAACAATCGGTGATTCCGGATTCCATTACATTGTAAACGATCTACAAATTCGGTAGAAAATGCAGCTCAGTTGATTCTTTCTTTAAAATAGGTTCTAAAATTCAACAATGTTTCCCAGTTTAAATACTAGAAAATTGAAAACTGCTTTTTTAGGAATTAGAAATTACTTCTTCATAATTAAAGGAAAGAGGAAACCAACAGTTTAAAGTAAGAAAGAACACATACTTGAACAATCTGCTCCAGAGTAACCAGCATCGCAGGCACAAGTGTACATGTTATCCCCATCTGTGCATGTTCCGCCATTCATACAAGGATTGGAGGCACACTCATCGGTACCTATAACTGCAGAACAAATATGGCTTCAGAGGTTTTCTTTTCTGGAGATAACTTTATTGCAGTAATCAATGCAGACTTAAGAAGAAGTAGATTACATTGTAACGACTCTAAAAACAATCGTTGAATCAGGATTTCATTACATTATAAACAATCTACAAATTCGGTAGAAAATGCAGCTCAGTTTATCCTTTCTTTAAAACAGGATCTAAAATTCAACAATGCTTTCCCAGTTTTAATACTAGAAGATTGAAAACTGCTTTTTTTAGGAATTACAAATTACTTCTTCATAATTAAATTAAAGAGGAAACCAACAGTTTAAAGTAAGAAAGAACACATACTTGAACAATCTGCTCCAGAGTAACCAGCATCGCAGGCACAATTGTACATGTTATCCCCATCTGTGCATGTGCCGCCATTCATACAAGGATTGGAGGCACACTCATCGGTACCTATAACTGCAGAACAAATATGGCTTCAGAGGTTTTCTTTTCTGGAGATAACTTTATTTCAGGAATCAATGCAGAATTAAGAAAAAGTAGATTCCATTAAAATGACTCTAAAAACAATCGGTGAATCCGGATTTCATTACATTATAAACAATCTACAAATTCGGTAGAAAATGCAGCTTAGTTTATTCTTTCTTTAAAACATGTTCTAAAATTCAACAATGCTTTCCCTGTTTTAAAACTAGAAGATTGAAACCAACAGTTTAAGTAAGAAAGAAACACATACTTGAACAATCTGCTCCAGAGTAACCAGCATCGCAGGCACAAGTGTACATGTTATCCCCATCTGTGCATGTTCCGCCATTCATACAAGGATTGGAGGCACACTCATCGGTACCTATAACTGCAGAACAAATATGGCTTCAGAGGTTTTCTTTTCTGGAGATAACTTTATTGCAGTAATCAATGCAGACTTAAGAAGAAGTAGATTCCATTGTAACGACTCTAAAACAATCGGTGAATCCGGATTTCATTACATTATAAACAATCTACAAATTCGGTTAGAAAATGCAGCTCAGTTTATTCTTTCTTTAAAACATGTTCTAAAATTCAACAATGCTTTCCCTGTTTTAAAACTAGAAGATTGAAACCAACAGTTTAAAGTAAGAAAGAACACATACTTGAACAATCTGCTCCAGAGTAACCAGCATCGCAGGCACAAGTGTACATGTAATCCTCATCTGTGCATGTTCCGCCATTCATACAAGGATTGGAGGCACACTCATCGGTACCTATAACTGCAGAACAAATATGGCTTCAGAGGTTTTCTTTTCTGGAGATAACTTTATTGCAGTAATCAATGCAGACTTAAGAAGAAGTAGATTCCATTGTACGACTCTAAAAACAATCGGTGAATCCGGATTTCATTACATTATAAACAATCTACAAATTCGGTAGAAAATGCAGCTCAGTTTATCCTTTCTTTAAAACAGGATCTAAAATTCAACAATGCTTTCCCAGTTTTAATACTAGAAGAATGAAAACTTTTTTTTAGGAATTACAAATTACTTGTTCATAATTAAATTAAAGAGGAAACCAACAGTTTAAAGTAAGAAAGAACACATACTTGAACAATCTGCTCCAGAGTAACCAGCATCGCAGGCACAAGTGTACATGTTATCCCCCATCTGTGCATGTTCCGCCATTCATACAAGGATTGGAGGCACACTCATCGGTACCTATAACTGCAGAACAAGTATGGCTTCAGAGGTTTTCTTTTCTGGAGATAACTTTATTTCAGGAATCAATGCAGACTTAAGAAGAAGTAGATTCCATTGTAACGACTCGAAAAACAATCGGTGATTCCGGATTCCATTACATTGTAAACGATCTACAAATTCGGTAGAAAATGCAGCTCAGTTGATTCTTTCTTTAAAATAGGTTCTAAAATTCAACAATGCTTTCCAGTTTTAATACTAGAAAATTGAAAACTGCTTTTTTAGGAATTAGAAATTACTTCTTCATAATTAAAGGAAAGAGGAAACCAACAGTTTAAAGTAAGAAAGAACACATACTTGAACAATCTGCTCCAGAGTAACCAGCATCGCAGGCACAAGTGTACATGTTATCCCCATCTGTGCATGTTCCGCCATTCATACAAGGATTGGAGGCACACTCATCGGTACCTATAACTGCAGAACAAATATGGCTTCAGAGGTTTTCTTTTCTGGAGATAACTTTATTGCAGTAATCAATGCAGACTTAAGAAGAAGTAGATTACATTGTAACGACTCTAAAAACAATCGTTGAATCCGGATTTCATTACATTATAAACAATCTACAAATTCGGTAGAAAATGCAGCTCAGTTTATCCTTTCTTTAAAACAGGATCTAAAATTCAACAATGCTTTCCCAGTTTTAATACTAGAAGATTGAAAACTGTTTTTTTAGGAATTACAAATTACTTGTTCATAATTAAATTAAAGAGGAAACCAACAGTTTAAAGTAAGAAAGAACACATACTTGAACAATCTGCTCCAGAGTAACCAGCATCGCAGGCACAATTGTACATGTTATCCCCATCTGTGCATGTGCCGCCATTCATACAAGGATTGGAGGCACACTCATCGGTACCTATAACTGCAGAACAAATATGGCTTCAGAGGTTTTCTTTTCTGGAGATAACTTTATTTCAGGAATCAATGCAGAATTAAGAAAAAGTAGATTCCATTAAAATGACTCTAAAAACAATCGGTGAATCCGGATTTCATTACATTATAAACAATCTACAAATTCGGTAGAAAATGCAGCTTAGTTTATTCTTTCTTTAAAACATGTTCTAAAATTCAACAATGCTTTCCCTGTTTTAAAACTAGAAGATTGAAACCAACAGTTTAAAGTAAGAAAGAACACATACTTGAACAATCTGCTCCAGAGTAACCAGCATCGCAGGCACAAGTGTACATGTTATCCCCATCTGTGCATGTTCCGCCATTCATACAAGGATTGGAGGCACACTCATCGGTACCTATAACTGCAGAACAAATATGGCTTCAGAGGTTTTCTTTTCTGGAGATAACTTTATTTCAGGAATCAATGCAGACTTAAGAAGAAGTAGATTCCATTGTAACGACTCGAAAACAATCGGTGAATCCGGATTCATTACATTGTAAACGATCTACAAATTCGGTAGAAAATGCAGCTCAGTTGATTCTTTCTTTAAAACTAGGTTCTAAAATTCAACAATGCTTTCCCAGTTTTAATACTAGAAATTGAAAACTGCTTTTTTAGGAATTAGAAATTACTTCTTCATAATTAAAGGAAAGAGGAAACCAACAGTTTAAAGTAAGAAAGAACACATACTTGAACAATCTGCTCCAGAGTAACCAGCATCGCAGGCACAAGTGTACATGTTATCCCCATCTGTGCATGTTCCGCCATTCATACAAGGATTGGAGGCACACTCATCGGTACCTATAACTGCAGAACAAATATGGCTTCAGAGGTTTTCTTTTTTGGAGATAACTTTATTGCAGTAATCAATGCAGACTTAAGAAGAAGTAGATTTCATTGTAACGACTCTAAAAACAATCGGTGAATCCGGATTTCATTACATTATAAACAATCTACAAATTCGGTAGAAAATGCAGCTCAGTTGATTCTTTCTTTAAAACAGGTTCTAAAATTCAACAATGCTTTCCCTGTTTTAATACTAGAAAATTGAAAACTGCTTTTTTTAGGAATTAGAAATTACTTCTTCATAATTAAAGGAAAGAGGAAACCAACAGTTTAAAGTAAGAAAGAACACATACTTGAACAATCTGCTCCAGAGTAACCAGCATCGCAGGCACAAGTGTACATGTTATCCCCATCTGTGCATGTTCCGCCATTCATACAAGGATTGGAGGCACACTCATCGGTACCTATAACTGCAGAACAAATATGACTTCAGAGGGTTTTCTTTTCGTGGAGATAACTTTATTGCAGGAATCAATGCAGACTTAAGAAGAAGTAGATTCCATTGTAACGACTCTAAAAACAATCGGTGAATCCGGATTTCATTACATTATCAACAATCTACAAATTCGGTAGAAAATGCAGCTCAGTTTATTCTTTCTCTAAAACATGATTCTAAAATTCAACAATGCTTTCCCAGTTTTAATACTAGAAGATTGAACACTTTTTTTTTAGTATTAAAATTACTTGTTCATAATTAAAGGAAAGAGGAAACCAACAGTTTAAAGTAAGAAAGAACACATACTTGAACAATCTGCTCCAGAGTAACCAGCATCGCAGGCACAAGTGTACATGCTTATCCCCATCTGTGCATGTTCCGCCATTCATACAAGGATTGGAGGCACACTCATCGGTACCTATAACTGCAGAACAAATATGGCTTCAGAGGTTTTCTTTTCTGGAGATAACTTTATTGCAGGAATCAATGCAGACTTAAGAAGAAGTAGATTCTATTGTAACGACTCTAAAAACAATCGGTGAATCCGGATTCCATTACATTATCAACAATCTACAAATTCGGTAGAAAATGCAGCTCAGTTTATCCTTTCTTTAAAACAGGATCTAAAATTCAACAATGCTTTCCCAGTTTTAATACTAGAAGATTGAACACTGCTTTTTTTAGGAATTAGAAATTACTTCTTCATAATTAAAGGAAAGAGGAAACCAACAGTTTAAAGTAAGAAAGAACACATACTTGAACAATCTGCTCCAGAGTAACCAGCATCGCAGGCACAAGTGTACATGCTATCCCCATCTGTGCATGTTCCGCCATTCATACAAGGATTGGAGGCACACTCATCGGTACCTATAACGGCAGAACAAATATGGCTTCAGAGGCTTTCTTTTCTGCAGATAACTTTATTGCAGGAATCAATGCAGACTTAAGAAGAAGTAGATTCCATTGTAACGACTCTAAAAACAATCGGTGAATCCGGATTCCATTACATTATCAACAATCTACAAATTCGGTAGAAAATGCAGCTCAGTTTATTCTTTCTCTAAAACAGGATCTAAAATTCAACAATGCTTTCCCAGTTTTAATACTAGAAGATTGAACACTTTTTTTTAGGAATTAGAAATTACTTGTTCATAATTAAAGGAAAGAGGAAACCAACAGTTTAAAGTAAGAAAGAACACATACTTGAACAATCTGCTCCAGAGTAACCAGCATCGCAGGCACAAGTGTACATGCTATCCCCATCTGTGCATGTTCCGCCATTCATACAAGGATTGGAGGCACACTCATCGGTACCTATAACTGCAGAACAAATATGGCTTCAGAGGTTTTCTTTTCTGGAGATAACTTTATTGCAGGAATCAATGCAGACTTACGACGAAGTAGATTCAATTGTAACGACTCTAAAAACAATCGGTGAATCCGGATTCCATTACATTATCAACAATCTACAAATTCGGTAGAAAATGCGGCTCAGTTTATCCTTTCATTAAAACAGGATCTAAAATTCAACAATGCTTTCCCAGTTTTAATACTAGAAGATTGAAAACTGTTTTTTTAGGAATTAGAAATTACTTCTTCATAATTAAAGGAAAGAGGAAACCAACAGTTTAAAGTAAGAAAGAACACATACTTGAACAATCTGCTCCAGAGTAACCAGCATCGCAGGCACAAGTGTACATGTTATCCCCATCTGTGCATGTGCCGCCATTCATACAAGGATTGGAGGCACACTCATCGGTACCTATAACTGCAGAACAAATATGGCTTCAGAGGTTTTCTTTTCTGGAGATAACTTTATTGCAGGAATCAATGCAGACTTAAGAAGAAGTAGATTCTATTGTAACGACTCTAAAAACAATCGGTTAATCCGGATTCCATTACATTATAAACAATCTACAAATTCGGTAGAAAATGCAGCTCAGTTTATTCTTTCTTTAAAACAGGTTCTAAAATTCAACAATGCTTTCCCTGTTTTAAAACTAGAAGATTGAAAACTGTTTTTTTTTTTAAGTATTAAAAAATTACTTGTTCGTGATTAAAGGAAAGAGGAAACCAACAGTTTAAAGTAAGAAAGCACACATACTTGAACAATCTGCTCCAGAGTAACCAGCATCGCAGGCACAAGTGTACATGTTATCCCCATCTGTGCATGTTCCGCCATTCATACAAGGATTGGAGGCACACTCATCGGTACCTATAACGGCAGAACAAATATGGCTTCAGAGGTTTTCTTTTCTGGAGATAACTTTATTGCAGGAATCAATGCAGACTTAAGAAGAAGTAGATTCTATTGTAACGACTCTAAAAACAATCGGTTAATCCGGATTCCATTACATTATCAACAATCTACAAATTCGGTAGAAAATGCAGCTCAGTTTATTCTTTCTCTAAAACAGGATCTAAAATTCAACAATGCTTTCCCAGTTTTAATACTAGAAGATTGAACACTTTTTTTTAGGAATTAGAAATTACTTGTTCATAATTAAAGGAAAGAGGAAACCAACAGTTTAAAGTAAGAAAGAACACATACTTGAACAATCTGCTCCAGAGTAACCAGCATCGCAGGCACAAGTGTACATGCTATCCCCATCTGTGCATGTTCCGCCATTCATACAAGGATTGGAGGCACACTCATCGGTACCTATAACTGCAGAACAAATATGACTTGAGGGGTTTTCTTTAGTGGAGATAACTTTATTTCAGGAATCAATGCAGACTTAAGAAAAAGTAGATTCCATTGTAACGACTCTAAAAACAATCGGTGAATCCGGATTCCATTACATTATAAACAATCTACAAATTCGGTAGAAAATGCAGCTCAGTTTATCCTTTCATTAAAACAGGATCTAAAATTCAACAATGCTTTCCCAGTTTTAATACTAGAAGATTGAAAACTGTTTTTTTAGGAATTAGAAATTACTTCTTCATAATTAAAGGAAAGAGGAAACCAACAGTTTAAAGTAAGAAAGAACACATACTTGAACAATCTGCTCCAGAGTAACCAGCATCGCAGGCACAAGTGTACATGCTATCCCCATCTGTGCATGTTCCGCCATTCATACAAGGATTGGAGGCACACTCATCGGTACCTATAACTGCAGAACAAATATGATTTGAGGGGTTTTCTTTAGTAGAGATAACTTTATTTCAGGAATCAATGCAGAATTAAGAAAAAGTAGATTCCATTGTAACGACTCTAAAAACAATCGGTGAATACGGATTCCATTACATTATAAACAATCTACAAATTCGGTAGAAAATGCAGCTCAGTTTATCCTTTCTTTAAAACAGGATCTAAAATTCAACAATGCTTTCCCAGTTTTAATACTAGAAGAATGAAAACTGTTTTTTTTTAGGAATTAGAAATTACTTCTTCATAATTAAATTAAAGAGGAAACCAACAGTTTAAAGTAAGAAAGAACACATACTTGAACAATCTGCTCCAGAGTAACCAGCATCGCAGGCACAAGTGTACATGTTATCCCCATCTGTGCAAGTTCCGCCATTCATACAAGGATTGGAGGCACACTCATCGGTACCTATAACTGCAGAACAAATATGGCTTCAGAGGTTTTCTTTTCTGGAGATAACTTTTTTGCAGGAATCAATGCAGACTTACGAAGAAGTAGATTCTATTGTAACGACTCTAAAAACAATCGGTGAATCCGGATTCCATTACATTATCAACAATCTACAAATTCGGTAGAAAATGCAGCTCAGTTTATCCTTTCATTAAAACAGGATCTAAAATTCAACAATGCTTTCCCAGTTTTAATACTAGAAGATTGAAAACTGTTTTTTTAGGAATTAGAAATTACTTGTTCATAATTAAAGGAAAGAGGAAACCAACAGTTTAAAGTAAGAAAGAACACATACTTGAACAATCTGCTCCAGAGTAACCAGCATCGCAGGCACAAGTGTACATGCTATCCCCATCTGTGCATGTTCCGCCATTCATACAAGGATTGGAGGCACACTCATCGGTACCTATAACTGCAGAACAAATATGATTAGAGGGTTTTCTTTAGTAGAGATAACTTTATTTCAGGAATCAATGCAGAATTAAGAAAAAGTAGATTCCATTAAAACGACTCTAAAAACAATCGGTGAATTCGGATTTCATTACATTATAAACAATCTACAAATTCCGTAGAAAATGCAGCTCAGTTTATTCTTTCTTTAAAACATGTTCTAAAATTCAACAATGCTTTCCCTGTTTTAAAACTAGAAGATTGAAACCAACAGTTTAAAGTAAGAAAGAACACATACTTGAACAATCTGCTCCAGAGTAACCAGCATCGCAGGCACAAGTGTACATGTTATCCCCATCTGTGCATGTTCCGCCATTCATACAAGGATTGGAGGCACACTCATCGGTACCTATAACTGCAGAACAAATATGGCTTCAGAGGTTTTCTTTTCTGGAGATAACTTTATTGCAGTAATCAATGCAGACTTAAGAAGAAGTAGATTCCATTGTAACGACTCTAAAAACAATCGGTGAATCCGGATTTCATTACATTATAAACAATCTACAAATTCGGTAGAAAATGCAGCTCAGTTTATCCTTTCTTTAAAACAGGATCTAAAATTCAACAATGCTTTCCCAGTTTTAATACTAGAAGAATGAAAACTTTTTTTTTAGGAATTACAAATTACTTGTTCATAATTAAATTAAAGAGGAAACCAACAGTTTAAAGTAAGAAAGAACACATACTTGAACAATCTGCTCCAGAGTAACCAGCATCGCAGGCACAAGTGTACATGTTATCCCCATCTGTGCATGTTCCGCCATTC
>JAPZVO010000823.1:0-25337 GCA_029962745.1 Echinometra lucunter
TGGCGCCTAACAAATTGCATATATTATTATTATTATTATTATTATTATCATTATTATTATTATTATTATTATTATTATTATTATATATATATATATACATACATACGTATATATCAGTAGCCGTGGGTTCATCTCCGCTTGGTCGTCTTGCCCCCCCCCCCCCAAACCGAAAAATGGATCGACGCCTCTGAGGGGATGGTCTGTATTATCATCCCCCAATAACTCAAAAATAAAAAAAGACATAGCCCCCCTGTTTATCTTCTAAAAAGGAAAAATAAGGAAAGAAAAAAGAAAAGTAAATAAAATCAAAAGAAATAATCTTAGAAAACCCTAGAAGCTCTCGCTCACTTCGATTGCTTGCATCTTAAGTATTTTAATCAATGCCGGTTGTACTGTAATACCGTCCTTATGAAAAGAGAGTGTTTTGCATCTTGTCTCTCTATCTAGGCCGATACTATATTCTTCTATTCACATTTTAAGTATCTTATTACTATTCTTATGAAAGGAAACTGGCTTCCATATTGTCTCTCTATAACATTAAATGTTATACCATTCTACTCATATTTTAAGTATTTTAACCATTTACGCCGCGTCACGCCGGTTATATTACTATTCTTCCAAAAGGGAAATGATTTGCATTTTGTTCTCCTATCTCATGTTATACTATTCTCCTACTCAAAAATGTTATTAGTCACTGCTACAACTGCAAAAAGTACAGCGACAAGTTGACCTAAATAGATGAATTTTCGTGAGATAATGGCCTGGGAACAATAGCCTGTTGCCATCATCAGATCATACCAAAATTAAGAAGGAAGGTGCCGTCAAAATGTCCATTACTAAAATCATGAAAATGGAGTAACAACACACTAGAACCTGTTCTCAGTATTTAAAAAATAATATCGTTCGCTCTCTGCGCTCGCTCATTAAATCTAGAAAAAAGATATCGAGCAGAAACACTATTCCCTGCAGGAACATGTCCGAATATCATATTTGTAGAGCGAAGTGTCCAACTATCCTCAAAGTTTGCCGGAAGATAATTTTATATACATTATCAAAACCCTTTAAATAGGTGATCGAATATACTGACTATACTATTTAGATATCTTTTAGTCGTACCATTTTTCCTCGCTCACTGCGCTTGCTGTACAGGGTGGCCCAGAAAGAACGGAGCATCTGTGATCCTTAATTTCAGCGAGATGAATAACATAATGCGATAATTGTTCATTTGGTTCGAAAGACAATTTCTTTTACTTGAAAATGACACCAAAATCATTAATTTTGTGGCTTATGCGTTCAGATGTTAGGGCTCATTCCGTGAGGCAATGTCATTTTCAAAATTTGCTACTTTCGTGACCGAATTCCTGTTACTTGAAAGAAAAACACTCACCCGACGGCTTTCCACGGCTCCTTGCCTGAATAAACACGTGGTTGATTATCCTTTCATTGAAAATGAGTAGCCGTTTCTATGGAATGCCGTCAGGTGGAAGGCTTTACCTTCATCTCACATGATCTCAGTCGCAAAAGTAGAAAATTTTGAAAATGACATTTCCTCACGGAATGAACCCTAACATCTGAACGCATAAGCCACAAAATTAATGATTTTGGTGTCATTTTCAAGGAGATTCTCTTTCGAACCAAAGGAACAATTATCACATCATGTTATTCGTCTCGCTGAAATGAAGGATCATAGGTGTTCCGTTCTTTCTGGGACACCCTGTATAGGCCTATAAGATATTCGGTCAATTTGCTTGCATGCCAAATTCTATTGCCTTCCAAAACTATCCTGTATCTAAATATTACGCAAGTTTATTTTGATAACGAATTATTACTGTATGATCAAAAGAGTCGGGGGGGGGGACACTACAAAAACTCGGGTGTTAAACATGCAACACCACGCTGGAGTTAAATTTCCGGTGTTCATTTATGGTGTTACATTAACAGCCATGGGTGTGACTCCAAAATCTAAGACTTTTTTTGTTTTGTTTGTTTTAGGGGGTTAATTAATTCCCGTTCTTATTGATTTCAACTTCAACAACAAGAAGAACAAGAACTTCCCGCTGAACTGCTTGATGTTTGAAAAAAAAATTGTGAACACATTTACACCACAGTAACACCAAAGGGTGTGGTCTCCTATTTACACTGGGCCGGTGTTATACCATTGAAATTACCACAGCGGTGTCAAATCAACACCATGCAGTGTCATTCACCAGCGCACAGTGGGCCAGGGCGAAACCAAAGTGCGCCAAAAGTCATTTTGGGCAATTTAATTTTTTCAATTTTTGTCATGCCCTATTGAAAAACAATACTTTGAGGAATACTTCAGTAAAATATTTAACTCCGGTATTTACATTAAGGGTGTGAATTTCCTACTTCAAACCGCAAAATTCGACATAGTGTGCGTTTCAATGCAAACAGTGATCAATTCAATAAAGAAGTTATTTCAACATGAAGTTTTTAACTTATCGATCTAAAATTGCTCCCACATATTCCTGATAGTTCATTTGACTGTATGAATGGGCTAAAATGGATAGAAACACAATCTTCGTGAATATAATAGGGTAATTATGCAACAAAATAGACTGATTTTCCGTGTTTTTTATAAATCCATAGGAAACGTTTAGATTTCCACGGATTTCCAAATCAATTTTATCTCCAGCGTTTTCCTTGATGTCTCAGCTTTAAGTTGATACCAAATTTGGCTGCCACCTTCTGCCACTCTTTATGTTATAGCCGATTTTCCTTGGCACATTACCCGGAAAATTGGATTATTTGGGGCCGCGCGGCTGTTGAAGGATTCTCCGTCAATTACAGCGGCGCACACGCGATGTCGTATAGGTAACAACATGGCGCGTTTTGTTTGTACGTTAGGCAAGCACAATATGCAAAAGAAAAGGCTCCATGTTGTCGGCAAGACGCTCTCTTTAAGTGGTAGAGTTTACACGGCAAGGTCCCATAGACACAATAAGAAGTAAATAAGACTTTTAATTATTATTATAGGACTTGATATTTT
The DNA here is from genome assembly GCA_029962745.1 of Echinometra lucunter. Classification (NCBI taxonomy): domain Eukaryota; kingdom Metazoa; phylum Echinodermata; class Echinoidea; order Camarodonta; family Echinometridae; genus Echinometra; species Echinometra lucunter. The sequence goes on from JAPZVO010000823.1 coordinate 3,011, forward strand.
AGTTGCTGAAAAACACCCTCTTCGAAAGGTTAAGGTGTACTAACTACAAGCTAAAACTTTCCCCTGCGATATATGTATGGTACATGATTTCCATTCTACACTTCACAGCTAAAAGGTGACGATTCACATGGTATGGATTCCTAAAACTTATTCATTAATTCTTTTATTTTTATTTCTTTCATGCAATTTTTCATACAACTGAAACCCTTTCTTAGTTGCTCAATTATTTACCTTTCATTTTCCTTTTCCTAATTTGTTTTCATTCCAGTAGTATTTTAAAGAAAACACATAGTTCAAGGTGTTGAGCTCATGATTGATCGATTCGATCGATTTATCTTTTCATCTACCTTTCTATCTATCCATCTATCCATCCATCCATCTACATCACCTACATCCATCCACTATCCATGATCTGTCTATCTACATGATCCCTATCTGTATCCATCCTTCTATCCATCCGCCTATCTACACGTATCCATCTAACTATCCATCCATCCATATCTGTAGTATTCCTCTGTCTGTATCCTATGCATCCACATATCTATAGGTATCTTTCTGTTCATCCATCCGTCTCCTATTCATCAATCTATTTACTCCTGTGATTTACACACATTTTATGTCTTTCTATCTGTCTATCTATCTATCTATCTATCCATCTATCTATCTTCTGAAATAATTTCGGAGACTCTTCGAAAAAAAATGCATTCTTCTGACATTATGAACAATAGGCCTATTACGAAAAATGGACTGAAAGAATGCATGGACTTCATCAGTGAATATCATGTGTTCGTTAATTCCATGATACCTGAAGAATTACTTTATACATTCATACCTATAAAAGACTTTCTGTATATACATTACACTGAGATTATGTAGAGGGGAAAAAGCAATAACATAATATGCAAAGTTTATTGAGAAGAACTTCGAATGGCAGCCAATCAGAAATCAGTGTTCTAATGACGTCACATGTGTTTGAAATTGTTTTCATTGGATTCTACGTGTCTGATTACCCATACACCCATCATTTAACCATAAAACTAGAGTAAAACTGAGTGAATATGAATTTTGGCGCACTTTGGAGCTATCCTGGCCCACTGTGCAGCGCAGCGTCAAAAATTATCACCAGCTGCAGTGTCAAATTAACACCAAGAAGTGCCAGGTGCCAGGTACTTTTCTACACTATCACGGTATAGCTTCAACACCTGTCGGTGTGGTCCTCTATTAACATAGGAGCGGTATTAGATTTAATACCCGTGGTGTTAAATCTAACACCGCTCTGTTTGCCGTGGGGGGGGGGGGGGGGGGGGGGGAGGGTTCTCGTTCGCTTTGCTCGTTCGTGATATTTAGACAATTGGACCAGCTAGGAGCTAAAATGGAGTCGTATTTGGCAGTGCATAAGGTTGCCAAAAAATACCATTCATAAATATCTTCTAGTATTTGGGTAACACAATTTCTTTAAAATCAAGAATATGGACTTTTTGCCCGCTATCTTCGCTTGCTAAAAAAAAAAAGAGGTTGGTTAATACTCTTCAAAAGAAGTGTTATTTCCCTAAAATTAGAACAAAAAGCTTCGAGGTCCCTAAACTTTACCTCAGAGATATATATTTTTTAAATTTCTTGTGTGGTGTATGGAAGAAATCATTTTCAAAATGTCAAGACCACCTGGGACTTGTATTTCAGTAATTTGGAATACATGTACATTCTTTTTTCTCTCACTAAATGATTACATAAAATGTTTACTGCAGCGGTGAGTAGCATAAGAGTGATTTTATAAGCCTATATAATAAATGTAAGTCTGAAAATAAATATGTTTAACTATTATTTTCTTTGGGTTACTGCATTTTGGAATAATAATAATATGACCACTTATAATGCACCGGTATCCATCATGAGTAGATGCTCATGGCGCAGTGAAGAGACAAGAGAAACGGGATAATTATGAAAAAGCTTGTCGAAATAACCAGTACCGGCCGCACAGAAACGCTGCTGTTAGCAGGTTTGTTAGCGCTAACAAGTCACTAACAAATCAGCCACTAACAGCACGGGTAAAATGACCGCACAGAAAACGCTGTTAGAGCGCTGTTAGAGACCCGCGCTGTTAGAGTGCTGTTATTGGATTTGAGCCATAGAGTTAGGCAAAATCAAAGTGTTGACGCCCTCTACGTTCGTTGGGTAAAATCATGTGCGTAGTAATCTATTTATAGATTGATGAATCTTGTTTATACAGCACTACACAGTGCATTGTTGTCTTCGTGAGTGACGGATTAACGAATCTTCGGAATAGCGAACCTTCGGAATAACGAGCTGTAACCTACATAAAGTAGAGGATTGGAGGTGGGGGGGGGGGGGGGTATTGTGATCATGCATTACAAGTCACCGACCCCCGTTATATCCTCTGGAAATTTAGAAAAAATATTGTTGAATATGGAGACATTAAAATAATTATATTAGATTTAAAAAGTTAAATCAAAATAATTTGTATCTAAGAAAATATAGGCATGCTCTAGAATCTATATGAAGTATGATACATTGTAGTTTGACCCCCCCCCCCCCCCCCTGAAGTATAGTTCGTCACCCGTAATTAATCCCACTTGTGTCGGCCGTGGCCGCTTTGTGTAAGAGGGGTCGTAGACAACATGCACCACGTCCCGCTGTCGCGGAGGTCCAACACTCTCCGCCCCAGTGGCAGAAAGTTTATATTCAAGTCAGATGAACTTAGATAGATACTTTCAAATTAGAGCTAGAATAATAAGATTCAAAGAAATCCAATTCGATGTTAAATCAAGTTTAACTTTAGATCTATTAAGTTGGGTTTATTTTCACTTCATATACGAGTTTAAAATCATATATCTAGTGTAAGTTAGAGGAATGTAATTTATGAATATATACAACGGAATATGATTTCATGAACAATATTCATATTACGTTGTAAGAAATAACATGGCATGCAAGTATGTCGGTATATTTTGTGCTAAATCATATCACTTTTCATAGATTATAGGTCTAGTAATGATAAATTTCCTAATTTCAACAATTTATCCAATAAGCATGAAGAAGAACAAGAAAATTATCATTATATTAAGATTAAGATACACAAAACAATTTTGCAAGCCCACTTCTCATCATTTTTTTTTTTAGTTGGAAAGGGCTCTTCCCCGGGCTCTTCACTCATGATAGAGTATTTGCCAATGATGATTTTCATCATCACTGGCTTTAATGCTTATTATGTATCCTACTACACTATTAAGTTACATTGACTGTACTCAAAAGTACACGGTTACTAACGTAAGCGTCAGAAGCGGGGGGGGGGGGCAATTGCCTCCCATCATTCGAAAGGGGGGGGGTCGATTTTTGCCCTCAAAGGGCCCCCTCGGAAGAAAAAGGAAAATAAAATGGGATCACAACCATGTAAAATGGGCATACTGGCATGATTAGTGCTCTAAAATGGAAACTTTCATTCAAAAATCAAAATTTTCTTACTTGGTCACTACGCAGCCTCGCATAGTAATTAGAAGCAACGTTTCTCAGTATTTAGAAATTCTTTCTATCATCTGTGAAAAAGGGGCAGATGCTTGCTTTATTCGGGGGATTATCCCCCCCCCCCTTCCTCCTCACTATCCTCATATATTGGCATAAGGGGGCCCTTTTTTCATATTTGGGCAATGCCGGAATATGAAATTTCTGTAAATTTTCACCACCAAAATTGTAAAAAAATTGCGCGCTCGTTTCGCTCGCGCGAAAGTTGTGAAACTGAATAGTTGATTTTTGGGCAGAGGGTGTCAGCCCCAACGCCAAAATTTAACAGTATGCCATGCATAATCCTCCCATTGCCATGCCCGATCTCCTGAGTCTCTTACGCCATCCTAACATGCTAGAAGCGGTGAAAATAATCATGTTTCAAGTACATATGATGAGAGAAAGCTGGGACCCTTCCGGCGCGCCTGGTTACTCACCGTAGTGTTCTTTCCATTGCAGGGCCTACATGTCAAAAAAAGTCTTCAAACACTGCTTTGGAAAGCCGATATTTCCTGAAAAATTCATTTTCATTTTCTTCTTGAAAGCATCATATTCAAGCTGTGAAGTGCTCTAAATTACCATTTCCGCTCTTCAAAACTTGAAAATTTTCTCACTCAGTCGCTGTTGGCTTCCTAGCACACTATTAGTTTGTAATGTAAATGTTCACTTCATGATCTAGTTTTAATCAATATCTTTGCTCCATTAAGCATTACCTGATTTTACAAAGATTTCTCTCTATATAAAGTGTAACAGAAAAATGTATTGGGGCCACTAAAAGCATTGGCGTAAATTCCGGGGTGGGGGATGGGGGGTGGGGGTGGGGATATATCCCCCCACTATTTGGAGAGGGGGGATATATGGCATTTACAAATATCCCCCTCACTTTTTAAGGAGGAAAATATATTTTGATTTATAAGTTAGTAAAAATTTGAATATCTATCATAAACGACCATCATATTTTAGAATTTCTATTTGAAAATGCGATTGAAAACCAGAAAAAGTGGTTATTTTTGGCTCGCTCACTTCTCTCGCGCATCATATTTTATAATTTCTTTTCTAAAATGAAAACAAAAAAGTGGCAATTTTTGGCTGGCTCGCTTCGCTCGCTCGTCATATTTCAGAATATTTATTCGAAAATGCAATTAAAACCAAATAAGTGGTTATTTTTTGTTCGCTAGCTCGCAACATTGACATTAAAATTTGTGCAAGAGGGGGAAAAAATCGTCCAAAAATTCAATTACACCCCCCCCCCCCCCCACTCCTCAAATTCAAAGTGGATTTACGCCGGCGACTAAAACTCGAGCTTCACACTCGATTTTTCCATACACGCAAAAAAAAAAAAAAAAAAAAAAATCGGCTGCCCCTGCCCCCAACATTTTCTTTTGCCCTCCATTCCCCCCCCCCACTTTATAGATGTGCCGCCACTGCTCCTCGTGGCTTTATCAGCTAAATCTATGTCGTCCCCTATACCCGCCACATTCTTAATTAGGTCTAGGTCTATTTTGAACCATTTTGAAGTACTTGGTACAAAAAGTGGGAGACAAATTATAGCGCACGACAAGAAATTATTCACTAACATTGCCACTATAGGCGCCCCTAGCACCGTTAGTGAGTTGTTAAAACATTACCACTACTGTTAGCTTCTGTGCGGCCTTGAAATGTTAGGCTAACAGCGCTGTTAGTGAATTCGACTAACATTACGCTTCTGTGCGGCCAAACCATCGCTACCGGTACTGTTAGTGCGCTGTTAGCGCTAACAACGTTTCTGTGCGGCCATGCCAGGTATATAGATTGGGATTTATATATTCAGTTGTGAAGTTATTATCCCTAGCCATAAGATGCAAACGTTTTTTCATAGCATGTATGTTCGATCTTGTGCTTATCCAACATTTTTATGCCCTGAAACGCAATATTGAGGAGATGATGTACATACGCAGTCTAAACATTAAGTAGTATACTTAAATTAGCAGCCTATTGCAAAACGCATAGTAATGAAATATAAGACACATTATTCATCATTTATTAACCCTTATTAACTGACAACCAAATCTCAAAAATACTAACTTCCTCCAGTTCTAATATTAAACAGCTAACAAACAATGAGTAACGAGCACAAAGAGTAATCCACCATATAATTTTGCACTACCTATACGCCGATAAAGTCTTTGGCCGGTATTCTCGAAAGCTCACTAACTTAGTACCCTCACAGTGCAAGTATCAGAATCACAGAAACGTAGAGCAAGAGTAGGAGAGGGCAAGGACGCCCTCTAGCATCAAGCCTGGCGGAAATCATCGAAAATCGATGGATAGCGCCATAACACAACAACAACAACAACAACAGCAACCACCAGTACTGGCCGCACAGAAACGTTGTTAGCGCTAACAGCGCACTAACAGTACCGGTAGCGATGGTTTGGCCGCACAGAAGCGTAATGTTAGTCGAATTCACTAACAGCGCTGTTAGCCTAACATTTCAAGGCCGCACAGAAGCTAACAGTAGTGGTAATGTTTTAACAACTCACTAACGGTGCTAGGGGCGCCTATAGTGGCAATGTTAGTGAATAATTTCTTGTCGTGCGCTATAACTTGTCTCCCACTTTTTGTACCAAGTACTTCAAAATGGTTCAAAATAGACCTAGACTTAATTAAGAATGTGGCGGGTATAGGGGACGACATAGATTTAGCTGATAAAGCCACGAGGAGCAGTGGCGGCACCACTATAAAGTGGGGGGGGGGGGAATGGAGGGCAAAAGAAAATGTTGGGGGCAGGGGCAGCCGATTTTTTTTTTTTTTTTTTTTGCGTGTATGGAAAAATCGAGTGTGAAGCTCGAGTTTTAGTCGCCGGCGTGCATACACTTTGATTTTGAGGAGTGGGGGGGGGGGGTGTAATTGAATTTTTGGACGATTTTTTCCCCTCTTGCACAAATTTTAATGTCAATGTTGCGAGCTAGCGAACAAAAAATAACCGATTATTTGGTTTTAATTGCATTTTCGAATAAATATTCTGAAATATGACGAGCGAGCGAAGCGAGCCAGCCAAAAATGGCCACTTTTTTTGTTTTCATTTTAGAAAAGAAATTATAAAATATGATGCGCGAGAGAAGTGAGAGAGCCAAAAATAACCACTTTTTATGGTTTTCAATCGCATTTTCAAATAGAAATTCTAAAATATGATGGTCGTTTATGATAGATATTCAAATTTTTACTAACTGATAAATCAAAATATATTTTCCTCCTTAAAAAGTGAGGGGGATATTTGTAAATGCCATATATCCCCCCCCCTCTCCAAATAGTGGGGGATATATCCCCACCCCCACCCCCCATCCCCCACCCCGGGATTTACGCCAATGCTTTTAGTGGCCCAATGCATTTTTCTGTTACACTTGATATAGAGAGAAATCTTTGTAAAATCAGGTAATGCTTAATGGAGCAAACATATTGATTAAAACTAGATCATGAAGCATTTACATTACAAACTAATAGTGTGCTATGAAGCCAACAGCGACTGAGTGAGAAAATTTTCAAGTTTTGAAGAGCGGAAAATGGTAATTTAGAGCACTTCACAGTTTGAATATGATGCTTTCAAGAAGAAAATGAAAATGACTTTTTCAGGAAATATCGGCTTTCCAAAGCCTCTGCCCAAAAATCAACTATTCAGTTTCACAACTTTCGCGCGAGCGAAACGAGCGCGCATTTTTTTTTACAATTTTGGTTGTGAAAATTTACAGAAATTTCATATTCCGGCATTGCCCAAATATGAAAAAAAAGGGCCCCCTTATGCCAATATATGAGGATAGTGAGGAGGAAGGGGGGGGGGGGAAATAATCCCCCGAATAAAGCAAGCATCTGCCCCTTTTTCACAGATGATAGAAAGAATTTCTAAATACTGAGAAACGTTGCTTCTAATTACTATGCGAGGCTGCGTAGTGACCAAGTAAGAAAATTTGGATTTTTGAATGAAAGTTTCCATTTTAGAGCACTAATCATGCCAGTATGCCCATTTTACATGGTTGTGATCCCATTTTATTTCCTTTTTCTTCCGAGGGGGGCCCTTTGAGGGCAAAAATCGACCCCCCCCCCCTTTCGAATGATGGGAGGCAATTGCCCCTCCCCCCCCCCCCCCCCCGCTTCTGACGCCTACGTTAGTAACCGTGTACCTTTGAGTACAGTCAATGTAACTTAATAGTGTAATAGGCTACATAATAAGCATTAAAGCCAGTGATGATGAAAATCATCATTGGCAAATACTCTATCATGAGTGAAGAGCCCGGGGAAGAGCCCTTTCCAACCAAAAAAAAAAAAAAAATGATGAGAAGTGGGCTTGCAAAATTGTTTTGTGTATCTTAATCTTAATATAATGATAATTTTCTTGTTCTTCTTCATGCTTATTGGATAAATTGTTGAAATTAGGAAATTTATCATTACTAGACCTATAATCTATGAAAAGTGATAGGATTTAGCACAAAATATACCGACATACTTGCATGCCATGTTATTTCTTACAACGTAATATGAATATTGTTCATGAAATCATATTCCGTTGTATATATTCATAAATTACATTCCTCTAACTTACACTAGATATATGATTTTAAACTCGTATATGAAGTGAAAATAAACCCAACTTAATAGATCTAAAGTTAAACTTGATTTAACATCGAATTGGATTTCTTTGAATGTTATTAGTCTAGCTCTAATTTGAAAGTATCTATCTAAGTTCATCTGACTTGAATATAAACTTTCTGCCACTGGGGCGGAGAGTGTTGGACCTCCGCGACAGCGGGACGTGGTGCATGTTGTCTACGACTCCTCTCACACAAAGCGGCCACGGCCGACACAAGTGGGATTAATTACGGATGACGAACTATACTTCAGGGGGGGGGGGGGTCAAACTACAATGTATCATACTTCATATAGATTCTAGAGCATGCCTATATTTTCTTAGATACAAATTATTTTGATTTAACTTTTTAAATCTAATATAATTATTTTAATGTCTCCATATTCAACAATATTTTTCTAAATTTCCAGAGGATATAACGGGGGTCGGTGACTTGTAATGCATGATCACAATACCCCCCCCCCCCCCACCTCCCATCCTCTACTTTATGTAGGTGACAGCTCGTTATTCCGAAGGTTCGCTATTCCGAAGATTCGTTAATCCGTCACTCACGAAGACCACAATGCACTGTGTAGTGCTGTATCAACAAGATTCATCAATCTATAAATAGATTACTACGCACAAATCATAGATTTTACCCAACGAACGTAGAGGGCGTTAACACTTTGATTTTGCCTAACTCTATGCCTCAAATCCAATAACAGCACTCTAACAGCGCGGGTCTCTAACAGCGCTCTAACAGCGCTTTCTGTGCGGTCATTTTACCCGTGCTGTTAGTGGCTGATTTGTTAGTGACTTGTTAGCGCTAACAAACCTGCTAACAGCAGCGTTTCTGTGCGGCCGGTACAGGTTTTTAGTGAGGTCTTGAAGTTACTGAGAGAAGAATATTACAAATATCTAGTGGGAGTTTATTCCAAAGGAATGGTCCGGCATACTGAAATGATCGATCACCCCAAGAATTATGAGTTTGTAATATGGCAAGAAGAGATGAGCTTGAAGTGGTCTTGAACATTTGCAAAAAACTTTGCTCACCCCGCCCCCCCCCCCTCAAATACGAATATGAATCGACACCAATGCTGCACCACATCACTGAAATTCAGTATTCAATCTTCTAGAATTATTGTGCACTGTAAAACATATTGGGTAAAAATTTTAGCCAGCACGAGGGTAATTATTATGTCCAACCAACTTTGGGCAATATTTTAACCAATGCGGGAATCATATCGTCCAGTAAGGGTAAAAAATGCAGTAATTACTTTAGAATTGGCAAAATTTCCATCAAATTGGATAAAAAGAAATGCCCAAAGAAATGCACAAAGTTGGTTGGACAAATAATTACCCTCATAGCACATTTTACCCAAAATTTTTTAGAGTGTGAGTGTAACATAAAAGTTCGAAAAACCGGGATATGCAGTCACTACAGTTTTCAAGGCTGTATCCTAATCATTTTTTCCTAGATTTTGCGTAAGAGATAAATAATCACCAAGGATACTTTGCAAAAATATGTAGGGGGAGACGGGTTGAAATGGGACATTTTCGCACTATCAAGAAAGATTCCTTGTAACTTTTTAAATATTTTGTCAAGCTAGGTCATAATCATAATATATGTACTATAGATACTGCAGTTTATAATGAAGTATCTAGTGATACCCCTACATTATGATATTTCGTGTAATTAATGATTTATGAAAACCTTAAATTTGGGGTAACATGGGACACCCCGGGGTGCAATGGGACATCAAGAGGGGTGAAATGGGACCGATGGGGTGAAATGGGACAGCCACAAGAGCATCAGTAAATTTCTCACAAAGTAGATTAATGATAAAACAAACACCTTTTAATGAAGATATAAGGCAAAAAAGGGAAAAATTTGTAAACAGGAGGCCCTTTAAGCATGTTGAGAGCTCAATTAACAGTCATTTTGTTGAAAAAAATATAATCGTAGAACGTTTTGAAGTTTCCACTCTATTCATTTGACAAATATGTGCAAACACTATCTTAGTTAAATCAGTCTCCCTTTTCTCTCCGTGAAAGTTCCTTTTTATTAGTAACAGGTACACATAATTCTTAAATTTAAGATATCATCTAACATTAAACTGAAGCTTTCCATTAAGAAGATCTATGAAAAAAAATGAAAGATTGAAATTATAAAAACATAGTTACCACTGTCAATTACATCTATTATATCCTGACGAAAAAAATGTGAATGATTTGAAACTTTTCATCCATGAAAATTAAACATCATAAAATGAGCATACAATTGGTCTTTACGTGCGTTTAATCTAACACCGTTTTTGAAGAACTAAAAAAATGCTAAAACATTTGTTTTTAAGAATACTCAACAGTAAGAACAAGTCAAAATATGATAACAATGAAACTCTATTACCTACCAATTCCCTCATAATTTTTTTGTTTTCCTTGAATATTAAGCCTCAAATCTAAATCTGCTCGTGAGACCTGGATCATGTTAACAGTCTTAACACAATATGTTCAGAGATAAGTTTTATTTTAACATCTGTTAGTATAAAATCACAAATGTTGTAAGCTATTCAGTCCAGTCGACATGAGTCAGCAAATCAGTCTCCCACTTCCCCTCCTTGAAAAACCATTTGTCGTAACAGTTGTTGTAAAGCAATCAAAAATCAACTTCTGGCATAGAATAGTGAGAATGAGACAAAATTGAACAATATTCTGAAAAACATTTAGTATTTTCTAAAATTTGAAAACCTAGTATGGAAATTAATATTTTTGGTTTGTTTGTAAATCAATATCTGGGACAAAAATTAGGCCAACTCCAAGCACTATATATAAGCTTGAGAAAATCTTTAGTGCGCAATAAGGCTTTTGTAAAGATTTCCATTTCACAAAAATGAAATTTGAATTGCACAAGTAGAACTTACAAGAGCTGGGGAGAAATGGGATGCATGGGGAGAAGTGGGACACACTGTCCCATTTCTCCCCCTTGGTAAAAAAAATAATAAAAATGGCGGTCACTATTTCTAACCTGTCTGTTATCAAACAATTTTATTTTCTGAAGTTTGCACACTTACTAAGTTACCAATTAGCATAATATAGTACCTACGAGATCTGTGTAGTATACTTGATATTTTACTGACAACAATTGGCGAAAAAGTATTTAAAAAGGGGTCTAAAGAAGAAATTGAATTTTAACTAACCTGTAGATCTGTGGAGTGGCTGATATGTCTGTTGTGAGCTGTGCCTAAGCACACCTTTTTACTGATGCAATCAGTTTTCTGATTGGCTGAGTATTTTTCAAGTTAAAAGGGTGTCCCATTTCTCCCCTTGTCCCATTTCACCCCGGTCTCTCCCCCCTACGTTTACAAGGAAATGATCAAAATATGATCACCTTGAAAATGTTGAATTGAATCTCTTTAATGGCTTGTCACGGTCGGAGCAGTATCGCAAACAATTAAAGATATATTCATGTGTTGATAAAAAAGTACATACATGTAATTAAACAACAACAAAAAAGGGCAGAAAAGCATATCATACTGCTTAGGTAGCAAATCTTATCAAATGAGTTGATTTAAACTCACTGCCTATCATGATCTTCTCTTCCCCTGCAAAGTTTTTTTTATTATTTTAAAATAAGTATTCAATTGACTTTATTGAAAATTGTTGCTCATTGTTGTCATTCTTCTCTCCCTTTAAGTTGTCATTTGCAGTCAAGTAACACGTACACGTATTAAGATGTTTCAGCAACCTCGCAAATTCTTGAAGTTTGTCGCAACCATCGCGTTGGCACAGATTCTACTGTCAGAACCTCTGCATGGATGTATGCGTCAGTCAACTCGGACTCCGAAACCGAATACAACTCCGTGTCCTCCTTCTTATCCTCCTACCTGTCGGATCCCTCTAGAAAAATCCCAAATTAGTGAGATAATTCAAGCCGAGCAATTCATCAACAAACTCCGTGCGAACAAAGCAAAGACCTATGAAAACCCATATGCGATTGTGAGAAAGTTCACCAAGGACCAGATGGCGCGAGTCATGGAGGTTTACCGAGGATTCGGGCGGAACCAGCCGGTCTACAAGGATCTTCTATGGGAGGAGGCCCGGGAGGAGGCTGCCACCAACTCTCCCACAAACAGATTCATAAGAAACATAACAAACATCAATTTTGGGTTGGGGGAGCCAGCACGTCAGCGACGATCTGCAGGAATGTCCATCTGTCCGGTCCTGAACATCAAGAAGACTTTAATCACTGCATTCAACACGGATGACGAACTATTACAGATTGTCCAGGTAAAAACGGACACTCTAAACATGAAGGCGCTACAGGGGGAGCAGGGAGTGGCAGCCCCTTTCATTTTTCAAGTTAAGGAAGAAGAATATCGGGGAACTAGATAGCACAGGATCATGCAACTATATATAGCCCTCTTCATTTAAAACGTAAATAAACTGACTAGTGGGTTATCTTGCACCCAATGAAATACCCTAGTGACGACCCTGTGAACAAACATTTAATTATTTTGATTTTCAGAGATGTATACAGAGGGGAAGTGCTTGTGGGATGTGAAATCTCCTGTTCTTAATTTTGTTTTCCTACTAATAAAGAGTTTGTGTAATTTCTTATCGACATCGTAAAGAAAGTGCAAGTACCTTTTAAGAGAAAAAAAAAATAGCTTGCGAATATACTTTTAACCCTTTCAGCAAACTTTAATTTTTGAAGAACTTTAATTATTTTCCCCCGTCGGCAAAGATGAAATATAGAAGAGTAATAGCTAACTGAGGCTTTTTATGTGGTAAAATACTGGAGTATCGTCAAAGGGGTTATGTTCCGCAAGGTAGTTCACTCAAACACCTTTTTTCCTCTGGTAATCATCATGTTCGTCCCTCTCTCTGATTTCTTTCCACAGTTCGAAGGATTCGAGCAATGGGTTCTTCGTCAAGAATGCCAGATGTCAAAGTCGTCTGAAGGTCAATTGTCCAGGGGTTCGGATCCGGAAGAGCTTGTCGACATCGCCTGTCAGACTGTCCAGAGATCCGTCTACCTGGTCGCTATTCGTCTCGACGGTGATTTGACCTCAGCTGATATCGCTGTAGAAGAAGTACAGGTGGAATCCTGCAAAAGTTTTGCGTAGGAACATCCATAATACCCTAAAATCCATTTCAATTATTTTGTATGTTTGCTTTGTTGTTTTTTGATCCAAACTTTAATGATATTGTTGGTGTTTTTGCTAATGCATTTGTTTGATTCCTTTCGTCGATTTGATTAATATTTCTTAGCGTCTTTATTTTGCCTTACTTCACATTTTTTGCTCATGATTTGCTTAGGAATTTATGTAACAATGTCTCATTTCCTTTCATCTACCGGAGGGGGGGGGGGGGGGGGGGAGGGGTGTAAGAAGGAATGTAAATTATGAAAGCTTGGAACAACCAAAATCTGGAATGTGAAGGGAGGTCTTGAGCGTCTTAAGCCAGCCGCACACTATACGATCTGTCTGCGATCGGGGGGGGGGGGATTGTTGTTGGATTTTATATTAATGAAGGTTAAAAATAGCCGTATGAACACTAAAATCGAAATTTGGGCGATAGCAAGCCTTCCTGTACGAAGAAAAGGGCAATTCCAAGACAAAGCGGGCATACAGTGCTCATACATTTAATGTGGTACTGTGCCCTTGTAGATGCAATATGAAAATCCCTTCTGAAGGGTCCCGGTGTTATCGTGGAATTGCCCAAAAGCGAAGTCGATCGATTCCGGATCTTACAACATGGGGGAAAAAACAATCATATGGCTAGCTTAATCCGCTCCTGGGTAAAATCATTTAGTTTTATTTACCCTTTATGATGCTTATCATGCTTACTGCTTTATAATGTAGGGTACGGTACCACTGGCGTAAATCCGTTTCGAGGAGTGAGGAGATGATTCACATATTTTGGCGCAATTTATTGCTCACATTCGAGTAAACATACCCCTCACCAGCCCACACACATCCTACACACATACTATTATTTTGCGAGAGAGCAAAGCGAGTGAGCGAAAAATAACCACTTCTTGCTTATAAAAGAAGTTTTGTCTTGTCCTCAAAATACTTAGGCCTATGAGATATTTGAAATATATTCGGTCACCTCCCTTACGTGTCAATTTGTTTGCCTATTTTAAACAAATAATTCTTCATCTAGATTTTGAATGAGCGCAGTGAACGAGGAAAAATATTTACATACACACAGAGGGTATGATAGGCTTATGGTCACGGGCTTTGTTTCCTGAAAATTCGTCTATTTTAGGTCATCTTACCGCCGGAATCTTTGCAGTTATATAACTAACATTTTATGAGTTGAATAATAACATAATCATTGGATAGAGCGACAAGATGCAAACATATTTCCTTTTTGAAGAATAGTAATATAACCGCGGCATTGCATGGTTAAGAAACTAAAGAAGCCAGTGAGTGAAGTGAGCGAGCGCTTCCAGGTTTCCCTTTATTTTAATTCCCCCCTTTCCCTTCTATTTTGCTCTCTTTTAAAATATTATTTATTCTTTAAAAAGTGGGGAGGGGGGTATATTTGTACGGGCCATCCCCCTCGAAAAAAGTGTGTAGGGGGTATATGTACCCCCACCCCCACCCCCTACGCCAATGCAGGGTACAATATAAGATGTTTAATTCATCCATTAACGGTCTTGGTATGCTCTATTTCTCACCACTGTTATTTTTCTCAAATATTGGGTTGACCGATAGGGTTGACCATAGACATGATAAATGTTATCTACTCACCCATACTTCAGAACCAGATCTAAGCGGAAATAAGAAAGATGTTAATAAAAATAAAATTGTCTTCTTTCACACACACACACCCACCAACCCACCCACACACCCACGCACGTACACCTTTTTTCCAAATATTTTTTTTTTATTAGAGATTTCATCCAAAATAAATCGTTGCATAAAATCATTGCAAATAATTCCAACAAATACAAATCTTCATAACATAATGTTTTCATAACATAATGTTGTTAACATAATATTAAAGTATTTACGAGACGATAAGCAAAGAAGATAATGGAATGAAATCACTAAGAAAATAATATAAAATAACAAACCCAAACATACGCCCCCCTCTCTATGCCCCACAATATATGATATACACTTTTTTTTAAACACGTGCACACGTTGGTATCAATAATGCCTATAGCATTTTCATTTATTTGATGTACGATAAAAGAGCAATGTAGATAAAAATGCCTTGCTCTAGGGCATAAGTGCCGTACCACGGGGATCGAACCCCCGACTTTCGCCTCTCCAGTCAAGCGCCTTAGACCGCTCGACCACGGCACCTCCACATACACACACACACACACACTCGCGCACACACCCTCACACACACACACAACAACAACAGCAACAAGCTATAACACGCACTCTCTCTCTCTCTCTCTCTCTCTCTCTCTCTCTCTCTATCTATCCGATCTTACTCTCATTCTGCCCTATTGCTCCTCATGATATAATTGTATTGTAGTATTGAATATTGTTAGAATTGTGTTGTATCCTGGTTGTATCATTGTAGTTATCATTACTTCATTGTATTAATTCATATTGTTATGGTAATATCATAACCTGTCGTCTGACCCAATGAGTTGTTAGACCTGGTTCTATGTGTAAGCATGATCTCTAATAAGACGTGATATTTTATACTACTACTACTACTACTACTACTACTACTTCTACTACTACTACTACTAATAATAATAATGATAATAATAATCATAATAAAACAAGAATATAAAGCAAGGAAAATCAATTTCATTTTGAATTTTGGGCTTGAAAAGTTAATTTTACTGATTGCCACATATGTAGTTTTGTTTTGCTTGATTATTTGTTTACTAATCAAAATGTGTCTGCAACTAATAATGATAACGATAATGATAATGATAATAATAAAACAAGAAGACAGAGCAAGGAAAATTAAGTTTATAATAAATTTTGAGCTTGAAAATTTGATTTTACTGATTTTTGTTTTGTCTTGTTTGTTTGTTTGTTTGTTTGTTTATTTATTTATTTGAAAAGTAAGCGATACATTTCCTATTGGCCCAAAGTCAATTATACGTCCTTTCATCTAACATCTCTTCATCCGTCAACATTGGATCAAATGGCCATGAACCGATGCAAATGATCGTAAAGACTAATCACATACTCGAAATTTAAATCAAATGCACCCAGTCTGCGTTAAGACAAAAATAAATTTAGAAAGAAAAATACATTTAGACGTAAACCCTATGTGTATTTGTGAATCACCGACTTGTAAGGAGAATCTTCCTATTGGAACTTGTTTCCTTCTAGATATCTTCAAGCATGTATTAGTCAGCAGTGGCGTAACAGACGGGGGGGGGGGGCAGGGGGGGGGTAGAGTGCCCCCTGAAGGATTTCAGCGGGAAAATCCACCAAACCACCGGGAAAAAATGAAAGGGAGGGAAAGGAAGAAAAAGGAAGGGAGAAAGGGAAAGGAAGAAGAAGAAAGGAAAAGAAAGAAGAAGAAAGGAAAAGAAAGGAGAAAGGGAAAGAAAGAAGGAGAAAGGGAAAGGAAGAAGGAGAACGGGATAGAAAAAAGGAAAGGGGGAGAAAGGGGAAGAGAGAGAGAGAGGGGGGAAAAGAAGGAAAGGGGGAAAAAGAAAAAATCAAAGGGAAACAAAAGAAACGAGACATTTGAATTCGTCACATGACGAATTAGGTGGTCTGTCGGTATCCTTTAGGTTTCGACATGGATAGTGATAAAGTCGTTGTTAAGAATTTCAATAATTTTTTAACGTCTCGATAGGAGACTAACGTCATAGAAATAGGATGATTTGATATCGCAGCATAATGGAAAGGTGATCCAAAGCTTTAATTCACCTTTCTATAGGGTTGCACATAAACTACAGTGCACTGCATTGCAATTGTCATAACAGGCCAAATATCAGGCAGTTTATTTCATTGACTGTGACAGTATAATATAACGAAGAAAATAATATAAAATGTAGAAACAAAGCAAAAAATGCCCCCCCTCCAGGACTCGAACCAGGGATCTTGAGCATGTGAGGCAAGTGCTTTAAAGGTATACCTGAAAACAGGTCATAGAGATAACACGTAGATGGAAAACAAAATTCTAATATCATTTTCCAGTTAAACTTTAGACATGTTTCTGACCGTATCAGGACAACTCCCCCGGAGGACAACTCCCCCGGGGACGACTCGAACCTGACAACTCCCCCGGAGGACAACTCCCCCGGAGGACAGCTCCCCCGCAGGACAACTCCCCCGCAGGACGGGTCCCCCGGAGGACATCTCCCCCGGAAGAAAACTCCCCCTGAGGACAACTCCCCCGCAGGACAACTCCCCCGCAGGACAACTCCCCCGGAGGACAACTCCCCCGAGGACGACTCCCCCCAAGGACGACTCCCCCCGAGGACGACTCCCCCGGAGGAAAACTCCCCCGAGGACAACTCCCCCGGAGGACAACTCCCCCGGAGCAAAACTCCCCAGGGGATGAATCCCATCACACAACTCCTCCGGAGGACCACCCCCCCCCCTCTTTATGGACAAAATTGCGCATGAAATTTTGTTTTTATGACAACGCCTTGCTCGTGAGGAACTGTAAAATAAATCTTTCCTTTTTATAAATCAAACTTAAGTAGTTAATCCAGTATTTTTTGTTTTTATTACAACTCTCCCGGAGGAGAACAGCTCCTCGGGGATCACAAACGGGGATGGGCGAGGGGTAGAGGGTTGCTATTCGTTTAATAAGTTATTAGGTAATTTGTCGCTCTAATTGCTAACTTTTAAGAAAAATATCCACTCTTTTGCTCCCATTTTTGCGCCAAAGTACACATTCAAGAAAATAAAAACTCTAGTAATGGGTACGCTTTTCCGCCCAAGGGTGTTGGGTTTGACAGCTTCAGCGGTACACTCCCATCGGAACCAAATCTGATCATGAGAAGAGAGAAAAGAAAGGAATAAAATGAAGAAAGGAAAGTGAGGAACCTAAGTAGGAAGCTACAAAAGTAGAGAATGGTGTATCTAGTCGTAGTCTTCAGGAAAAGGGGGAGATGACCCATAATCAAGCTGAAGAATAGAAGTCACTTCGCTCGATCAGCAGCCGTGATTGGGTCCTGTTCCTTTTTTTTTAAAAATCTAAATGCACAATTTGCAGGCAAGAATATATATAACAATCTTACTTTTTAGGGGAGCGGTCGACCCCCCCCCCCCCCCCCCCGAGATCCGGTATCCGCCCCTTTGTTAAACTCACTGACTATAAATGAAAAGAAAACCTTAACGGAATTTTATATTGAATGCATGTTAATTTCATTTTTGTTAAAGGACTTGGCTTCTAAGTATTTAGCGTCCAGGGAGCATGTGCGAGTATCATTCTTTGCGCTGAAACCACATGAAAACATTTGATTATAAAGTACCTCATTCAAGAGTAAAAGATAAACAAAAAGGAAAAGTCATCGTTAGATTCTTATGATTTGACAAATTTGGACACATATTGAGCTCTGGTATCTAAATTTGCTGATGAAATGAATCATTTTTTCTTACTTAGAATATCTACATTCAGCTGACCTGAAACCTAGAGGTTTTATGTATTTGTTCTTCTTCTTATTTTTTTATATATTGTCGTTTCGATCCATCACTTCGTCTTCTAATGTAATCATCCAGGCCCAACCCTCCGAACATTATGCCATAATCTTAAAGATTCTCATTTGGGGGGGGGGGGGATTGCCCCATGGATGTATTTTTGTATACGCGTTTATACTACACCAACTTCCAAACTTCGAAATGTGGCGGGTCATCACCTATCCCCCCCCCCCCACACACACACACACCCAAAAATATCGTCCAGGTGTGGAATGTCTGTTTGATTTTTGATAAGTATAAAACAGTTCTTCTATATGATGTTACATTCAATGATGATAATAGCGTTACATAAATACTGGTATTTCTGACATAATGTTTGAAATGATTTCACTTGTTTTGTTAACGGGTTTTTTTTCAAGAAAATAAATACTTAAAAACGAAATTGTGTCTCTTAGGGATTTTTTTCAAACTTTTACACCCACTCTTATGTATGTTTGTTTTGTTAGTGTATGTTTGTTTTGTGTGATTGTTGTTTTCCATTCTCAAACTAATACAACTGATATTGTATAAAACACATTTGTTAATGTTTTATTAGTAAGCCAAAGTTTCACCAATTGAAACATAGTTGCAATGGTCATAACATTGTTTGATGATTGTTTATTTTTGTACGCAAACATTATGGAATCAAATGTTATCTGACAAACATAGACTGGATTAGTGTAATTTTTAATGAGCAAACTAATGTTTTCTCCAAGCTTTATGACTGATAGATTTCTTTAGGCACTGTTAGGCTCTATCTAACAAAGAAAAAATAAAAAGAACAAATACATAAAACCTCTAGGTTTCAGGTCAGCTGAATGCAGATATTCGAAGTAAGAAAAAAAGATTAATTTCATCAGCAAATTTAGATACCGGAGCTCAATATGTGTCCAAATTTGTCAAATCATAAGAATCTAACGATGACTTTTCCTTTTTGTTTATCTTTTACTCTTTAATGAGGTACTTTATTATTAATGTTTTCATGTGGTTTCAGCGCACAGAATGATACTCGCACATGCTCGCTGGACGCTAAATACTTAGAAGCGCAAGTCCTTTAACAAAAATGAAATTAACATGCATTCATTATAAAATTCCGTTAAGGTTTTCTTTTCATTTATAGTCAGTGAGTTTAACAAAGGGGCGGATACCGGATCTCGGGGGGGGGGGGGGGGGGGGAGGGGTCCCGCTCCCCTAAAAAGTAAGATTTTTATATGATATCTTGCCTGAAAATTGTGCATTTAGATTTAAAAAAAGGAACGGGACCCAGTCACGGCTGCTGATCGAGCGAAGTGACTTCTATTCTTTTGTAGCTTCCTACTTAGGTTCCTCACTTTCCTTTCTTCATTTTATTCCTTTCTTTTCTCTCTTCTCATGATCAGATTTGGTTCCGATGGGAGTGCGCCGCTGAAGCTGTCAAACCCAACACCCTTGGGCGGAAAAGTGTACCCATTACTAGAGTTTTTATTTTCTTGAATGTGTACGCAAAATGGGAGCAAAAGGGTGGGTATTTTAATAAAAAGTTAGCAATTAGAGCGACAAATGACCTAATACCTTATTAAACGAATAGCAACCCTCTACCCCTCGCCCATCCCCGTTTGTGATCCCCGAGGAGCTGTTCTCCTCCGGGAGAGTTGTAATAAAAACAAAAAATACTGGATTAATTACTTAAGTTTGATTTATAAAAAAGGAAAGATTTATTTTACAGTTCCTCACGAGCAAGACGTTGTCATAAAAACAAATTTCATGCGTAATTTTGCCCTTAAGGGGGGGGGGGGGGGGGAGGGTGTCCTCCGGGGAGTTGTGTGATGGAAGTCATCCCCGGGGAGTTGTGCTCCGGGGGAGTCGTCCTCGGGGGAGTCGTCCTCGGGGGCAGTCGTCCTCCGGGGGAGTCGTCCTCCGGGGGAGTCGTCCTCCGGGGGAGTCGTCCTCCGGGGAGTCGTCCTCCGGGGGAGTCGTCCTCCGGGGGAGTCGTCCTCCGGGGGAGTCGTCCTCCGGGGGAGTCGTCCTGCGGGGGAGTCGTCCTCCGGGGGAGATGTCCTCCGGGGGACCCGTCCTGCGGGGGAGTCGTCCTCCGGGGGAGTCGTGCTCCGGGGGAGTTGCCCTCCGGGGGAGCTGTCCTCCAGGGGAGTTGCCAGGTGGGAGTTGTCCCCGGGGGAGTTGTCCTCCGGGGGAGTAGTCCTAGAACCGTTTCTGACATCAGGTTAAAGAACGTATGAACGTGAAATATAGAGAATTTTCTCAGCTACAATATACTTGAAGTTGGGTGAAAATCAAGCAGAAATAAGGGAGTTGTTGGTCAAAGAAAATGAGAGTGTACAATTCAAGAATTACTTGAACGTCATGTCCCGTAGAGAATACACGTAAAATGAGAAAAATTGACATTGTACCTTTTATCGTAAATTTAGTTCATGATGTAGTCATCAAAATGAGCAACAATGAATAATAGGTTTGTTCAGAATTGTCTAAGCTAGAACATATCGAAATCCCGGCGAAAATTGATGAATAATAAGTGAGATATTCACGGCTAAAGGAAAAAAATATAACGTCAAAAATTAAACATCAAAATTTTGAGTTCACATAAGAATAGGATGACGTCATAGCATTGTAAAGGTAAATTTTTCTCATGGATTCACATTTACAACTCATAAGCTTTCAGAATATGGAAGAAAATTTGAAGGTCTCCGTGCATTCTAAGGAGCTATGGCGGATTTTAAAGGGACATGTTTTTGCGTGTTTTTACATTATTTGCCCCATAGACGAGCGCACGGATTTTGAACTTTTACGTGCGCGTGCGGCCTTATGGTCAGTTGAAATCAACTTCCAATTAATGTCAAGAAAAGTATTAGGAGTGCCAATCTTTGAACTACCGCGCGCACGGATTAAAACAAAGGGCACGAAATTGTTTGGTCTAATACTCGTCTCTTTCTCCTACCCATATCACCATTCTCTTTCTCCTCTGCTCCTATTATTATGAGCACATCGATCAATTTCAAGAAAATCACACACGAAAAAAAAATTATTATATCGTATCCTCTATTCCGCTTTATACTCTTGCTTCCGTTCTTCTCTTTCTTCTGCAGAACAAGTTTAGTATTTGTAAAGGTAGTCCACTCCTTTAAATATTTGCTATATCCACTCATGAAAAAAAAAAGAACTCATATCGATATTATGCTCATCCGCCCCTTTAAATTCCTCTTTAGAAGACCAGCGTTGAAAGATTTGCAGCACTTGTAAATTACGCAATTGCCACGAGTTGAACTCCAGAAGGAGAGAGAGAGAGAGAGCCAGACGGCCGCGCCCAGTATAGAAGTAAACAAACATGGGTCACTTAAGGCCAGTGCATGCAGGTGTTGAGGTCACGATCAAGTCTTTTGTTTTCTCTTTTCCCCACTCTCTTCTATCTATGCATCATATGCGCATTGGATTCTTGATCGGTATGCATGAGAAGCTAGAGGGATTACAAATAAATTTCCAATGATCGGTGATTCTTCAAATGTACTATAATTTTTGGGGGCATTCAATGGAATTAGGAAAATTTTCGATGTATTTTCCGCAGAAAACTATTGATTGGCAGTGG
>JAPZVO010000824.1:0-25337 GCA_029962745.1 Echinometra lucunter
TAATAATACAAACAACAGTAATAATGCTAGGTGACAGGGGGGTAAAGGTACCTGATACTGCGATGCAAATGATATTTTTCAGTTTTATGATTTGTACTTCCATACAAATTTTTTGAGACAATACTTCATTTTTAGAGTTCAAAAAATTTAGTGTAAGAGCGTTAAGTCCTGAAATAAGGTTGTGGCGACTGTTCAAACTTAAGAAGACAAACAAACAAAAAACGAACCAGCATCACAATACCTTCAAACATAAACAATTACCATAACTATTGAAGTATAAAACATGTAACCCTACTGATAATGCACGTTAAAGTGTGAAATAGGTAATTATGTATGCAGAGATTGTGTTACTCAACTGATTTACTTGTCATTGTTCATCCTGTAGCTCCACCATCCTGTATATTACGAAGGAACATATTGATAAGAGGCAGTCATGTCATCAGATGTTTTGGAGCAGAGGACCACACTCTTCTGTCTGCTTCTTATCATTCCGTCGATCTACTCAGCTCCTCTCTCATCTTACCTCGTATCGTCCTTTACCAGTCCTGATCCCAACCTACCATTTAACCACATCACTACCAATAACATCACTGGAGATGTCTATATTGGAGCACGAGAGAGGCTCTATCAACTCAACTCAGATCTGACTCTCAAACATACAGTGGTTACTGGATCATGCCCTCCTCCAAATGAAGAGAATATTAATAACAATAAACTACTTGTTGTAGCTCCATCACCTGAGGATAGGCTTATCACGTGTGGAGGCTGTGATGGTTTCTGTGAGACAAGAAGCTTGACTAATGTATCACATGATGTAGTGAGACACGATTCTCTTTATCAGCTAGTAGTGACAACAGCAGATGCACCCACTGTAGGTACTGTTGTTTTTGGTGCTGACTCTGTAAGGAATGGCGAGGGTACTCCAAATGGTGGACTGTACTTATTCACCGGGGTCAGTTTTGCTGTTAGTGTTACTATGCGATCTGTCTCCAAGCACAATCTTGCAGACCTTGACAAAGTCCAAAGTGTACGAGAAAACGATCTTTTTTTCCGTACTGATTTTTTCCAACATGTGATTGCTTACTCTGAATATTTGTACTACTTTATTACAAGGGAAAAAGCAGTATACTTGGGACGCCTGTGTCGTAATTCATTAGATATTGATTTTGCGTCTTACACTGAGATAGAACTGCAGTGTGCATCTCATAATGAGATCCAATCTGCTCACATAGGATCAGCAGGATCTCAGCTTGCTGACTCACTGGGTATCAGCGGTGCTGATGATATCTTGTATGCTGTATTTGCAAGTGGAAGTTCATCCGCCCTCTGTGTGTATAAGATGAGTGATGTCCTGCAGAGATTTGAAGATGCTGTCTTTGGATGTATACAGGGAGACAGTAGTAAAGGAACAACGAATGACTACCTTGATGACAGCATTTGTAACTCTGTAAGTTTAATTCATGTGGTTTTGTCACATGATGGACTAAATACGACATTCGTGTGTGCAAAATGCAACTCTTTACATTTTCAATTCAATTGAGCAATCGTTTTCATTAATGCAAGCATACACATGTTTGAACATTTTCACATGAAACACAGTCGAAGCTGTATTTTTCATGTTCGTGCTCAGCATAATGGATTACATTTTCAAAAAATACATGTTAAAAAACACAAAAGCAAACAACTTATAATAAGGCATATAAAAATTGGAATTCCAGACCAAATTGTAACATATGTAGAGACACCGCACATATCCACCATCTAATGCGTGAGAACATGCACCTATTTAAATATATCAATAGCATATGATTTTTATTTTTGGGGGGGAGGGGGGGGGGGTCTCTTTGTATTTTAAACGCCAATAGATGAATACAAGTAATGGATGGTGAAAATAACTGAAATATTATGTAACAGTTTACTTAAGAAACTAGTTGCGTACATTTGTGTGCGGGCAAGTCTGAATCCGATGACCGGGGTAATAATTTGTCAGTAAAGCGCTCAGAGACATCCGAGATGTGTGAAGCGCTATATAAATCCAGAATATTGTTATTATTGTTAGCTATGTAACATTTGATTTCTGTGGTAGAGGTTAATAATGGAAATAACAAGTCCTTCAACCTTTGCTGAGTAGATCAACTAAATATAGCAATGAGCAATGAGCAATGAGCAATGACCCTTTAGTTTGGTTGAAATTGATGATTTATAGAAATCTGTAAGTATACTAGAGGAGTGGTTCTCCCCCCCCCCCCTGCCCCACTCATCATCACAAGTCCAGAGTTGAAATCCACCCCGATTGTAACAATCGGAGATATTACACAGTGGAATTTTTAGAAGATGGGCATGATAAGTCATGGGTTATATCAATGAAATACGATTTTTCAAACGTTTCTTCTTTTGTTCCTCTTTTTCAGTTCCCTTCCTTACCACCAGATTCTGCTCAGTGCACAGCATATTACGATGAAGATGGAGTTAGTGGGTTATATTACAGGTATGCGAATGGAGTGAATCCTCTCTCTGCCTCACCCATCATCACCATTCCTGATGTGATGTCCACCTCCATCGTGATAACCATAGAGAGACAACACACTGTAGCACTCATGGGAGATAGGGAAGGATTTATCCACAAGGTACGTGGCATAAGAAAAAAGCAAGTGATCGTTTCCTCTTTTGTTCTCTCTGGCAGCCTACCCCAGATGTCATTCCAGAATCAGCCCAGTGTACAGCCTATTATGTAGATGATGTGATACCTTCGCATCTTTAAAGCAACGATTATCCCAATTTACCTCTTCTCATTCCGGCCGTATAATCAGTATAATGGAAAACCATATGTTAGTTTGCAATATAATGAATCAATTTCAAACGTTGGCATCTTGAGCCCACTCCATTTACACTCAGAAAAAAGTAAATAATTTTCAAGCTCAGATTTTCACAGAATATTTCCCAAAAATCATCAAATTAAAGGAAAGTTAATGATCTTTCTACCTGGTAGGTGAACGCAATGTGAAACGTTACACTCACAGTAGTAACATACTTTGATTCATACTTATCTTCTCAATCTCCTCAACAGTTGAATATCGTGAATAGTTCATTCGGCTACGTCTATGAGACCGTCACTCTCGGAAGTGGAACTGTCTTGCAAGAGATGTTCCTTAATGAGTCTACGGAGCAGCTTACATTGGCAACAAGTTCAGATCAAGGATCAAAGGTAAGGTGGATAGGAGTGAGATAGCCGTGTGCTTAGCAAAAAGGCACGTGGATACAAACACATATAATATTGGGTAAAATTTATATTAAGGACGAGGGTTAATATATATCCAACCAACTTTATGCAATATTTTTACCCAGTGTCGGAAACATATTGACCATTTAGGGTAAAGATAAAAAATGATTAGTTTAAAAATTGCCGAAATGTCACTTAAATTAGATACAAAAAGAAATGCCCACAGTTGGTTGGATACATAATTACCTTCATGGCACTTATTACCCAATATTGTTTAGAGTTAAGGAGGTTCATTTCTGAGATCACGCGTTCAAAATTTTCGACATTCCTTGACTTTATTTTTGTGACTACCCTTTGACGATGAGCAAATGGGAGTGGGACAGGTGAAGATGGAAAACACTGCACGTGCGCTGGTTAATACTCCATTCCTGCCACTGAATATTACTTCTTCGTCACTTTAAAAACTATTTTGATACCGATAAAATTAATAAAAAGAGATTCACATAAACACCTCTACAACGATAAAGGGTTTTTCAAAATCTACTTCATGACTAATATTCAGTATTTTTAGAGACATATTAGATAGCATTTTGTGTGTTCATAGATAATTTGAAACTTTAAGTTTGATGGCGACAATGAATTTGAATTAAAAGTCACCCTAGAATTTTTTGTTTGCCTTGTTGTGAAGAAAATCCGTCGAGCATGTGCCAGGTACTTCACAAACATGACACATGATTTATTGATTGATTTTTCTCTATACAAAAAGGTTCTCACCTTAGAGGTGGTTAACTGTGGCCAATACCAAACCTGCGATCAGTGCATTGGCAGGAATGGCGGTTCTGACGGAGACCCTTACTGTGGATGGTGTACACTGGAAGCACGGTGAGTGCATTAGTGAGTATGGAGGCACTGATTGAGACCCTTACTGTTCATGGTGTACAATTGAAGCACGGTATAGGAATTTATTATCATCTACGTACTTTTACTTAACTATCGCCCTATCCATTCTCTGGTGTTATTGTGGGCAGGGCGATCGCTAAAGGGGAGAGGGTTCAGACTGTTGGACCCTCTTAAAAATGATGTCGCGATCTTTTTTTTCTTTTTTTTTCAGTACTGTCCGGATAAAGCTGGAGGTTGAGATAGGTTGTACGCTGAGCGCACGTTTAATACACCAATTTAAAGCACAGAATGGTTGTTATGTACTCATGAATAAAGGAACAATTGGTGAAAGTACTTATCACGGAAGATATACATTGAGTTGTTATTTCTACGCATGGATTATTAAGTTTTCCCTTATCATTCCTCTAGCTGCACAAGATACGAGGAATGTCCCTTTTCTGATGAGTCAACTCGATGGTTATCTTACAATGCCTTACAGTGTGTATCCATCTCGGAAGTCCGGCCGGATAGTCTGCCACTTCATCAGACAGAACAAGAAGTAGGTGAAATAATGTCTTCCTGTGTAGAGCATAACACGTGTATTTGCATTTAACCTTTGTGGGTAAAGACGATTTCACAAATTATTCAAAAATTTTGGACACGAATGACTTTCTCGTAGTAAATATAGAATGAGCAGTAGGGCTTCTCAACGTTCCCATCTTCATGGAGGAAAAAAGTACTGCTCTTTGATATTGTATTTAGTAAAGAACAAATGTTTAGTCCGCGTGGAAGCTTTTAATTTCCTCTTGTCATGGGACAAGTATCGTAAACAGCCCTTTCTATCAACTCACGATTATATACTTTGTAAATTATTTTGCTTTTGTTATTGTAAATGGAATAAAACCTTGCATCAAATCATTTCAATCAAACCTGTTTACCGTGCTTTTTTACATAGAATGTGGTAACTGCGGATTACTTTGAGCGTAGCCGTTTTACCCTGCGAAGATTTTTTTTTTTAGATTTTGTCCGGTATCCTAATATACATGATATATACCGACTTCTCCGTCTCAACCGCCTCCTTTTGTGCATCTTTCTGTTAACTGTCATAGAAAAAGTTCCAAGATGAACTACACCCCCATAAAATAGCATGTCCTCTTAAAGCTGTTTTGAAAGAATCTTTCTAAACATTCTAAATTTATTTCCATTGTTTGAAGTTAAAACTCTAATCTAATTTAACCGTTTCGCTATTAAAACAGATCAACATCATAGTACAACAGCTCCCAGATCTTAGAGACAGCTTTCAGTACATGTGTGCCTTTAATTCATATGAGGTCGTAGCTACCACTACTGGCAACACTGTAACCTGCACATCCCCTCCTGAGGATAGAATACCTACAATTCCAGATGGATGTAAGTTAAAGTGAATTGCTACTTTCTTTTCACGAATAGTACAGTAAATGCTGATCTAGGGAGTGGAAACAACTGAAAAAAAGACTAGAGTGCCAAATTAACATACTCCAAATGTAATGATATTCTTAGACTGAATGATGTTGACTTCCATTCATATCCAAGGCCTTCTGTATTAGCGAAATTTAGAATCACGGTTCTAATGAAAATGGAAATCAAAAATATTAACAAAAAACTTTTGATGCTCTAAGATAAGGTCATTTTCACGTGGGTTTAAAATACATTCTATAAAGTAAAAAAAAAATTGCTTTTACAAGATATCATTTTGGAATGGTTGTTATTACGTGTTTTTTTTTTGTTGTTGTTTCATGTCGGCTTAGAAACGAGCCAGACTCTCAGAGCAATAAAGACATTTAGTATATTTTTAGGAAAGGGCGAGGTTATGATGTTTTATACAATTTGACCCGACGAAATACAATGTTAATTTCAGAAGTTATAATAAAGTGAAAAGCAACATGCATTCAGTACAGCTAAATTCATGTCTGGGCAATCCCTTGAATACATAAGGATATAATCAAATATATTTTATAAATTATTTCGAATATACTAAGTCATCAATACTTGACTGTCGAATACTGTTGAATAATGGGAATTTTTTTTATAAGAAAATATGCATCATTGGCCAAAGGCTGAATTGTACAAAATATATGTGACTCACTTTGGCACCATAATCATTAGGCATGAATTCAAGTCAGACTAGTATAATTTTACTTGAATATACAAACACCATTATCTGACCCTTTAGATTATTTACATATATTGCTTCTTGATTCTAAATTTGAATGCTTTCCGTAGTAATAGGAAGATTCAACTTAATGAGCGATATAGAATGAAGTTATTTACAGAACACAGAAGAAGACAAAGTATTATGTTCCATGTAGAAAGAGAGATGACAAGTTGTCAGGGGCGGGGGGAGGGGGAGGAAGGTAGAGAGGGGGAGACGAGGAGGATACCGGGAGAGAGAATAGTTCAAGTAAAAAAAAAAAAAAAAAAAAAAGAAGGAGTCGAAAGGTCATGCTATGCGGAAACAATGATAAACAGAACATATTATTTATTCATTTATTATTTATTTCCGTTTTATTTCCGCAGGGTAGCCCTTTCAGTTGTAAAACTGATTTTCAAAGGGGCCCTGCAAGGGGACCAACATATGGGTTGGTCTCTATTGTATAGAGATGTTATGGTCCAGGAAATTAGTCTCCAGACTGTGAACCACAAGATAGGGGGTTCAAATTCCTAATGCAGCACCAAAGTTCATTTGCAAGAGGTATTTATCTACATTTGCAACAATCCGCCAAGGCGAGGTATAGTGGTACCTGGCAGTAACTAATTCCTTGAAATGCAGAAGCGCTATACAAGTACATGATGTAGTATCAGCTTTGCTGAAGCCAGGGTGATATGGAGGGCCACCAATGGAAAATGTGTCAGACATGAGCACTAAAGAAGAATCTCCCATTATTGTAATGATTATTATCATTCATTGTCATTATCATTATTATTATTATCATTATCATTTTATTTCATTATCATATTTCATTATCATTATTGTTGGTGCATGTCACAATGTTACTTTAGCAGTATTATCAAAATTAACAAACTGGATTTGTCAGATTGATATGACTTTGTGAAACATCTGAAAATACATTTAAATGAAACACAAATTAGAAATGTATGGAGGGGGGTTGCAAGGATAAAGGAGATGACTCAGGGAATCTAGCTCTACGGATAGTGGAAATGTGATCATCTTTACCTCCTACTTGTTCCTAGAGATACTAGGCATCATAAATGCAAAACCAGGTGCAATGAAGAGAAGTCAGTCAGAATTTAGATTACCTTCATCAATTTTACAATGCTCGATGCACGGAATTTCGGAACTCAGGAGAATCTGGCTTGATATGCAGGAGTCTAAGACTATGTGATGTCTGTGGCACATACGTTCGGGGAGCAGGATTAATCAAAGAGCTCGCTTTGCGATTCTTTCTACCAAGCAAGGCTCTAGATGTTTTCGATACTATGCAGTAATCATGGCATGGACGGGAATTACGTACTCTTCACAGCAGTGGCGCGTGGACATCCCGAGCTCTCGATTCACAACTATAGGCTTAATTGTGCTGATATTTCTCCACAACCTAGTAATTCCAGAAATACGAAGAGATAATTGATAACATTTAGACCATCACTGATCCTAGCCTTCTAATCAAAGAAATTTTTATAAATGATTTCATATTCATGTATACTGCTCATGCACCATCGTATGGTGCGCCATAAGGGTCAAAATAAATGATTGTGAAAATAAACAAACAAGTATAAAATTAAACTAAAGAGTCAGAAATTAACATCAAATAACGCAGAAATAAAGACTTTCACAAAATTAAATAAAACTTCCGAAATAAAGACAACTACATAATTAAATATAACTGCAGAAAAATAAACAACTACAGAATTATAGATAAAACTGCAGAAATAAAGTCAACTTAAGAATTAAAGTTAACTGCAGAAATAGCTAGACAGCTACAGAATTAAGGATAAAAGCAGAAAATTATAGACAACTACAGATTTAAAGATAAAACTGCAGAAATAAAGTCAACTTCAGAATTAAAGATAAAACTGCAGAAACATAGACAACTACAGAATTAAAGTTAACTGAAGAAATAAAAACAACCCTGGAAACGTATATAAACACAAAATAATTATACAACCACAGAAATGTAAATAACGACTCAAATCAAGTCTACCATAAAAAATAGATTGCTCTTAAAATTATCGTCAAACACAGAAACGAAGTCAAACTCAGAAACGACTTCAAATACAAAAACGAACTAACAACGAAAGGACAAGAGGGGGCGTACTCATAAATTGAACTACAGAATTAAACTTAACTGCAGAAATGTAGACAACTTCAGAATTTAAGATAAAACTGCAGAAATATAAACAAGTTCAGAATTAAAGATAAAACTTCAGAATTCAAGTTAACTGAAGAAATAAAGACAACCCTAAAAACATATATAAACACAAAATTATACAACCACATAAATGTAGGTGGCGACTCAATTCAAGTCTACCATAAAAAAGAGATCGCTCTTAAAATTATCGTCAAACACAGAAACGAAGTCAAACTCAGAAACGACTTCAAATACAAAAACGAACTGACAACGATAGGACAAGAGGGGGCGTACTCATGATAGGCGCTGATGCTTTGCAATTGCACTTAGTCTGGGAGCCTGCGACATCTTGACTTACCCCATCGAGCCCAGAAGGTTTGACCCCTGAAATGTATTTAGCCCATGACTGTGAGTCAGGAAATGGGTGTCAGCTGGTTAATAGGTCGGGGGCGACCCCCAGGCCCCCTCGAAAATGTCCCAAATGCGGGAAAATTCAACCCACTGAGCCCATGGATGAAACTTGGTCAAAGTGGAAGTGGCCAAGGGGCACATTACAGAAATATAAAAGCTGACAGCCCAGGTGGTCGGAAAGGGGCAGCTGACCCCCCTCGAAAACGCCCCTAATGCGGGAAAATTTACCCCGCTATTTTTTATGGTAGACTTGATTTGAGTCGTTATTTACATTTCTGTGGTTGTATAATTTTGTGTTTATATACGTTTCCAGGGTTGCTTTTATTTCTTCAGTTAACTTTAATTCTGTAGTTGTCTATGTTTCTGCAGTTTTATCTTTAATTCTGAAGTTGTTTATATTTCTGCAGTTAACTTTTAATTCTGAAGTTGACTTTATTTCTGCAGTTTTATCTTTAAATCTGTAGTTGTCTATATTTCTGCTTTTATCCTTAATTCTGTAGCTGTCTAGCTATTTCTGCAGTTAACTTTAATTCTTAAGTTGACTTTATTTCTGCAGTTTTATCTATAATTCTGTAGTTGTTTATTTTTCTGCAGTTATATTTAATTATGTAGTTGTCTTTATTTCGGAAGTTTTATTTAATTTTGTGAAAGTCTTTATTTCTGCGTTATTTGATGTTAATTTCTGACTCTTTAGTTTAATTTTATACTTGTTTGTTTATTTTCACAATCTTTATTTTGACCCTTATGGCGCACCATACCATCGCTCGATGTTACCATTTTTTTGTTTTCTTCCTCCAGCGGACCATGTGACATTGGCACTGTCCATTAAGTCAACTGAAACGGATATCAACTTGGTTAGCACTGACTTCGACATATTCGACTGCGCTGTCATTACATCGTACGCTTCTAAAACGGTCTTCCATTTTTAAGATTAAGTTTTAAAATAACAGCAATAATATTCTTTTAAAATCAATCATGATATTTCATCTAAGGAAAACTAACACTTTAAGAATAATTCTAAACGGATATGTGCGATTTATGACGAATAAGCTACATAAAATTTACCGCAACATGCAGTTATTATTCGAAATAACGTTACATAGCAATTACAACCCCCCCCCCCCCCCGGCTTTTACCGTAATGTTCCACAAAGCCAACTTTCGGTCCTACGAAGGGAATGAAGAACAGAAAGTTCACGTCGTAATTTTAGCCGTACCTCTCAGTGAACATGTCTTACTAATTTTAACTCTCTACTAAAACTGTGAAATTTGCCCGTTAACATATTTGAAATTAATATTTTCCCATTTATAGGATAGTTAATATGGCCCAGCTATAAACCACATAGTGGTGATCAGAGGTCGTCTGAACTTCATAACCTGCATTCAGTAGCTTTATTATTCACAGCTGGTTTATTACTTTGTACTGTTCTCAATTTTTAATGCAGTTGTTCATCTTGTGTTACAAGCCCCTACCCATGTGACTGGTGTGTTTATGACAACGAATGTACAGATGACAGCACCTCTTGCCAGTCAGGAGATACAGTGGTGATTGGAGAAACTGTAAGAAACTACATGTAAATGTAAATGTATCACCGCACCGTAACATTTTACATTAATAGATATATCTCCGTATGTTCCCATGTGTATTTAAAATTTAAACAAACATTTCTAGAAAATTTGCTCAATAATTCTTTGTATGTTGCTTTGTTTTAGGGTGGGTATTTCAAAAGTCATACACCAAAAACCTTTACCCAATGGCCGGAATTCATAAAGTGTGTGCAGCTATTCATATACATACATGCGTAGGATGTTAACTTTTAATAGTTTAAGCTGATTTTCTTCTGGGCACAATTTTACTTTGTTAACTGAATGTTTGTTTCTGTAGAATCCTGTTGGTTCTGGAAATCGGGGACAGGGGTTCTGCCCTCAGCTGCTTGGAACAACAGATGCAGTTCTCATACCAGTCAATATTCCTCTTGGATTCTCTTTATTGGGAAAGAATCTTCCTACAGATCAGTCAAAGGTATGTCATCTTCTATCTTTCTTAATTGTACACTCTAAAAACTAAAATGTTTAAAAGGGTGAAGGAGTGATTACAATGCATTTCCAAATTGTTAGATTAACACTTTGAACATGCATGATTCAACACTATACATGCTGGATTCTAACCTTTAAAGTGTTGAATCCGGAAAGTTCAAAGTGTATACTCCTCCACCCTTTTAATGGTGATTCAACAGTTTGGAATTTTAAAGTGTATATCACTACCAGGAGTGATTACAATGCATTTTCAAATTGTTAGATTAACACTTTGAATATGCACGATTCAACAATTTGCATGCTGGATTCTAACCTTTAAAGTGTTGAATCCGGAAAGTTCAAAGTGTATACTCCTCCACCCTTTCAATGGTGATTCAACAGTTTGGAATTTTAAAGTGTATATCACTACCAGGCAACACTAGGATATAAATCAGGTACATGACTTAATTGCGATTGTTTGTCAATTCTGAGAAAATTTTATTACATTGAATTCCACATGTTCAGTGTAAAGTGACTATTAGCAATGCTAATGGAGTTTTCTCCATCCACATACTCACTGTACTTGTGTCCAATAATATTGTACATCTACTTAATCCTCGTGTATGCTATTGTGGTCTAGTTGATAAGTCTTCGGGCTTTGAACCACAAGGTAAGGGGTTCAACTCCCTGATGAAGCACTCACTATGAACATGGCGGACAAAGAAAGCGGACAAAGTAAACAAGCTCTCATTCTACCCTTCACAATGGTTCTGGTAGTCAAAAGAACATCCCTTCACAGCTATTATGTATAATCATGTAGTTCCAGGTGAATATGCATGTGACACCTGTTCCACATATTTTAGACAAAAGCAGTGAAGGGATGTTCTTTTGACTACCAGAACCATTGTGAAGGGTAGAATGAGGGGTTGTTTATTTTGTCCGCTTTCTTTGTCCGTCATGTTCATAGTGACTAATGCCCTTTGGAAAGAAATCATTTATCTATATACATTTGCCACACTAGACCCAGATGGGATGAATGGGTATAGCAGGAATTAACTCCTTAAATGGCTTGAGCGCTGTAATGGCAGTTTGGAAGCGAACAGACTTGTATGGACCATGACATTATGATCTAACATCGCCTAACAAGGAAATATTATAGTTTTTATGATTACTATTTTCTTTTCTGTTTAACAAAGGCTGTTGTATATATTTCAAAGTGTTTTTCTTTAAGAGGATTTGCATATTAACGCATAAGTCACTTTTTGCTTTAAATGATGAACTGCCTTTTAATTAGTTCCATTTTCTCCCCCCCCCCAAAAAAAAAATATACTGTATATCATTACTTTCTACAGGGTCCAATTACATATGAGTGCATTTTCCACATTGAAGGAGAAGAAGTGAGAGTTTTCAGTGCGTTTTTCAATGAGACCTACATTCTTTGCAATGAGGAACAGGTAAAATGTTATTTTTTGCTTTGATTTAACCCAATATTGCAGGAGTATATAAAACAACCAATTAGCAACATGGTCGTGCATACTAGCAATTTCATGAATTTCATTATTAGGACTGTTCACCATATTTGAAGTGTTAAAGGGCTTCATTGTAGGGGATATATATTTTTTTAATTTATGTTTTAAAGAGCTAAATTATATTTTGAAAACAAACAGTGGTTACAACATTAGTTACAAATTCATATGTTTCATGTCTTCCGAAGCTTTCAGAAACCCATCCCCCTACCATTGCCTACAGAGAAGTGTACATCCTATTTCGGTAGCATACAATGGGTAACAAATTAAAGTTCACCCAAATTAGGTAGCTCAGCACAGCAAATACTAGACTTTGAAATTTGTTTGATGTTGACATGTATTTCCCATTCTTTCTAATGATGACCGCCACAAACCTATACTTTTCTAGCCATGCAAGGTTGATCACCACCACAATTCCTTTTTAAAAAGTCCTGTCAAATTATCCCTGTTTTATAGGATTATCTGAATTTTATTAACTTCTCGTCTTATTTTGGCACAAAAATGATCTCCTTATTTGTCAGTCCAGCATATTACCTGCATAAGTAAATCGCCATAGCACATGCAATCAAATGTTGATTACAGTGAAGGAAGAAACGGAACGCATGTCGATGAATGCATCGTATTTAAAAGCAGATTTCAAAATTCAACTAGCATCTTGAAAAAAAGGGCTACTTTATACAAGGGATGTTGATATCCGTGTGGCAAAGAGAACATAAATTTTGATTGAAAAGAGCATGCCTGAATTTGAATTGATATTGACTCTTTATTCTGAAATGCTTAATATACATGTACAGAAAATTAAGTTGCAAGTAAGCAGTTGTGTACAGACTGAAATAACAAAGGCATTATGGCTACATGACGCAAACACTTTGCTTCACTCCAAATCTGATGCAAGTTGATTTGACAAAACCTTTTAAATAACTTGATCCTCAACTACTTTTAGCAGTAAGTTTAAATAAATTAACAAAGGACAGAATTCAAGTTACTACTATTACTATGAAGGAATCATCAAGATCAAGGAGGTCATAACTAAAATCTCGCAAGAAGCTTTTACAGTTTGATAAACTTTTTCGATAAGCAATGTGATAAATGTTAGTGAATACAGTCTTGCATATAAAAGCCTCATTTCTATTAGACAGTCCATGCGTCCCTGTATTTCATGTGTAAATGTGTTTGCTTGATTTTTTTTTTGCTTGTCTTAGTACATGTATAATGAGAACATTATCCAGAAGAATGTAAGTGTATCTGCACAGTGGAATGGAAAGAACAACATAGATGACCTGTCACAAACATATGGTGAGCCGAAAGTGTCAATTATAAAAAACCCAACTATTACGAGTCAGTAGAGAGTGATCGAATTTTCATTTTAGACAGAAAAATACTTTTCCTGGTAAGAAAGATGAATCTACTTTCTTAAATTTCTACTTTAGATATTAATTCAGTGAAGAGACTATTATGTTTTTGCTATAAAAATTAAGGTACTGAAGCCGCTTGCAAGCAGACTGGTCAACACACTCAGTTAAACAAAAGAAAAAGTGTGCCTAGAAGTCTTGATAAGTTCGTGTCGATTTCAATACCACAAGGGAAAATTTTCCCCCTGATTTAGAGAGATTGTGAGATACTTTGGAAAGTGTTAATGAGTTCTATAACTGACAAATTATTCTTTTGTGATTTATCTAGTGTTTTTAATGCAGGGGGTCGTATTCAGATCTGAAGTACTTACAATAAAGAAGTTAGTTGATAGAAAACAGTTTCATGACAAAATTGTCCAAGTAGATACACGAGATACACAAATGTGAAAAACAATTTTTTCTTCAAGAAATCACTTAGAAAAATTGACAGATTATTTTGTTTCTTATGAATAATTTTATAAAACCTGTACTGGATAGTGTTTGATGAGGGAGTAGATTTGTGAACTGCATTTGATGAATGTTTTAATGGATTTTTTTGTTTGTTTGTTTGTTACATTGCAGTCACCCTGTATAAGTGTTCAGTTAACAGTGGAAGTTGCAGTCAGTGCCTGTCCCAAGAAGCAACACCACCTATCTTGAAATGTGGCTGGTGTGGTAATGACTGCAATGTCATTCAGAGTGATGTTTGTCAGAACAATCGGTTTCTCCGTCAGAATGAGACGCAGTTCTGTTCAGCACCAGTTATCACTGATGTAAGAGATCTCGACATCATGCAGTACAATATCAAAATTATTGAATGATTTCCGTATGCAGTGTGTATATATGTAGTATTGTCATAAGGATTTGGAATGTGAAAGTCACTGTAGGATCTTTCACATTTTGTTCCATGTATATCCAAAAGGAACTACTTCTACTTTGAAGAGGCAATTTGGATGAGTCAAGGCCCTAAGAAATTTGAATCCTTTGGGAATTTAGGCAAAAGCTACGTTTTATAGTGATAACCACGTAATGAAGAAGGAGATAGATAGGAAGTGGCAGTACAAGTGGTAGTCTTATTGATTCCACTGCTATCACTATCACTATGCTACAACAATTACTACTACTTCTACTTTTACTGCTGTTGCTACTACTAGCACTACTACTACTACTACTGCTTTTAATACTTCTACTACTACTACTACGGCTACTCCTATTACTACTTCTTCTACGACTACTTCTGCTACTTACTACCATACTGCTACTTCTCATACTGCTATTACACTATTCTGCTCCTGCTTCTACTACTACTCTACTACTACTGCTCTACTACTACTACTATTACTACTACTAGTCTTCTACTACTACTACTACTACTACTACTACTACTACTACTACTTTTTACCTCTACTACTATTACTACTGCTACTATACTACTGGTCGTCATAGTAGTAGTTTTAATAGAAGTAGGAGGAGGCGGAGGAGGAGGAGGACGAGCTGGAGGAGGAGGAGCAGGAGGAAGAGTAGAAATAGTAGTAGTACAGTAGTTGAATAAGTAGCGGTAGCAGTGGAAGTAACATCATCATTATCACCGCAACCTTCCACTTTCCCACTATCCACATAGAGCAAGCTTTCATTTCTCATTAAGACCTGCGTCTTTTTCCTACAGTTTTATCCACTGTCAGGCCCTGTGAATGGTCGCACAAGATTAGAGGTCAAAGGAACTGATATAGGAGTTGAATTCGATGATGTGCTACAAATTCTTATTCAAGATTTGGAATGCGATTTGACAGAGATGGGCATGTATTATCAGCCTGGACAAAGGTAAGTCAGGGAACATGAACATAAATCAAATGAATTTATTTCAATGAAACTTGGCAATATTTGTAAAAGTGCGAAAATGAATATGTACGTTGTCACTTAGTAGGAATGTGAACTTGTAATGAATATTTTCGACAACTTTGAGACGGTTGCGATCTAGGAATACGTATCTTTGAAACAGTTTGCATATACATGTATGTGTGTGTGTGTGTGTGTGTATATATATATATATATATATATGTCATCTTTTGTTTGTACTTGTGAATGCAAGTTCTGATGATGACTCATGAAGTCTTTTGTGTGTGTGTGTGTGTGTGTGTGTGTGTGTGTGGGTGTGTGTGCGTGGGGGTGAGTGTGTGTTGTGTAAATTTCCCCGTCTACCAAAATGATATCTTCAAAGACAAACTAATAAAGATTTGTATGAAACGAATGGCGACTCTATAATGGTTTACACTGATGAGTTTTTTGGTGAAAAACTTCAGCACTACTTGAATATTTTTCTGTGTTTTATTTCACCAATATCTGGCTGCAAATGAGATCATATCTAGCTTGTTTCTTCTTCTTGGTTTATTTTTTGCTCTTTTAACAGTGTAAGCTGTATGACTGGGTTAGCAGTGGATCCACTATCAGGACGCATTAAGATCACAGTGATGTCAGGGACAGGAAATAAGACAGGGGAGTCTAGTGAAGAATTCCAGTACAGGGTAAGTGTGTAGGAAAACAAATCGGTCTTGAATATTTTTATATTATTACCAGTCTATGCTGTAAAAAGGGTTGTAAAAAATTTTCAGCTTGA
This sequence comes from Echinometra lucunter, assembly GCA_029962745.1. Lineage (NCBI taxonomy): Eukaryota > Metazoa > Echinodermata > Echinoidea > Camarodonta > Echinometridae > Echinometra > Echinometra lucunter. The sequence continues at coordinate 16,403 of JAPZVO010000824.1, forward strand.
AATATTTTCCGATTACAGATCCAGAACAGGATTAACAAGTGACAATAATGGGTGCAGCAAGTGAGACTACTAATGCAGTCTGTTTTAAGCCAGTAAAATTATTCGTAACTACAATGTGATGTGCTGGTTCATCAACTGGCTCTCAGTGAAATGTTTTAGATATAATTTTTTTCCCTATACATTGACCCTCTAATTGTTAAATGGTTACCTACAGAAGGAATTTTGAAAGATAATGAAACGCAACAAACTGATATCAGTGTTTTGTAGTTGATTTAATTGTCATTTAGATGTATATAACACTTACTAAAAAAGAAGTATTAATATAGATTTATAGTGCATGGAGCGATATCTAATATCATTTCTCATACTTTTAATCTGAGTATATGTGTTTGTAATATACATTTGACTGTTTTCGAAGTCCGCTGACTTACCTTTTTGTGTGACATCATTTCATTATAGGATCCTATTATCACAGAATTTAATCCCATAGAGGGACCAGCGGCAGGAGGTACAACAATCACTATTAGTGGAATGAACCTGGACACTGGAAGGGACATCACAGCTAGATTTGGGGAAGCAGAATGCGAAGAAATGTTAGTTCACTGTTAGAAAATGTTTTTTTTTTTTTTTAATTAACTGACATGATTGCTTAAATAGATTTGTGAACTTTTAACCTTTAAGAATTTCAATCATTGCCATCCCATATAACAGCCCATACAATTCGGTTACGTTAAAACGTATTTTCCAGGTATGTAACATCTGTTTAACTAATTTCTCACTACATAACCGCAAAAGTTATTTACACAATACAAAATGTATCAATGTAAACAGGAGTCTTTCTCTCTGAGCATTACTGGCATTCGTATAACGAACATGTATCAGTTTGCATGCATGTAATTCTCTTATTTTTTCAGTTCTGTTCAAGACACAATTACAACGTGTATCACAAGCAGCATACCACAGAATCAACAGGTTTCATTACCCTTGACTATGACATTTGATGGAGTAGAGAGAACGCTAACTGACTACACCTTCACCTACATGCCAAATCCTATGATCGATGATATCGACAGGACAGAGACTATCATGGCGTAAGTAAATGTGAATACATTACTGGAATTTTTTTTTCTTATTCCGGGTTGGGGGAGAGGGGGTTGTGTTATCTTTGCATTTTAAAATGATCATTGAAATAGATTTATTATTAAATGTATCGAGCTCATGATGGATTTACATGATGATGAGAATAATGATGGTGATTATTTTGTGATATGATTATATATTATTAAAAAATCGCAAAAATGTGCTTTACAAGTCCACAATATTTCTCTTTAAAATGAATAAAAGATTCACAAAGTGTATTCAGTTTAAGCTACATATAATGTGTGTCAGTGTTAAAGTGTCTTTTAAAATTCTTCTAGTGTCAAAATCTTACAAGTAAAAACATGGGCGGCGATCGCGATTTTAAAACCTTAATATTTTCATTTTTTCTGTTTTGAGTGAGGTGACCAAATGTAGGCCTACCGTTAAACATGTTAAAGGCCTAAAGTGCACTTTGATGGCCGCAAGATAAGGCTTCTTTCATTATGGCAAGAAGCGGTTATTTTTCGGCTCGCTCACTTCACTCGCAAAATGAAAAAAAAAAAAAAACACCGTATGTGGGTGTGTCGTGTGTGCAAGTGGGCCAGGGGGAGTGTGAATGACTAATTTCGGCAAAATATTTCGCTCCTCGAAACAGATTTTCGTCGGCGGCCTTCGGTGTTTCCTCCCCCCCCCCTATACTCGTTACATGAAATCGCCGCCATTGAGTAAAATGAATTTCTCTAAGAAAATTGGCTTCAATTTAAACAGAAAAATCAGAGAAGCATATTATTGATAATTTTGAAAAATCATACAGGACCCTTTAAAGTTGGTATCAATGTGATCTCCCTCTGGAAATGCAGTCATTATGAGTGAACTATTCCATTTGTTTTGTCGAAGGAATTAATCTATACAAGTAGACTCAACAGAGAAATTCAAATCCATGTTGAAAACACACCTTTTCATTCAATAGACAAATTTCTCTAAATCAAACTTTTTCTGAACTTATTATTGTAACTACCCTCTTTCTTCTACCTCTCTTACTATTTTTTTCTCAGCGCATAGAGACCCTTGTAGTGACACACGCTTCATAAGTACTGTATGTTATTATTATTATTATAATTATTATTATTTTTATTATTATTATTATCATTATTATTATCGTTATTATTATTATTATTATTATTATTATTATTATCATTATTATCATTATTATCATTATTATTATTATTACATCCCTCTTTTCCACTTTGCTGTTAAAGTAGACTGTTATCCATGATCCAGTGAGTTGTTTTCTGTCTCAGCACATGAATCAAACATGCGCACAAACATAACATCAACATCCTTAAATCACATTCATACAAACAAAAGGGGGTGTTTTGTATGTAACATCACAAATATACCAGTAGGAGATTTCTCGTAATCCGTTTTTATATTTTCTTATCTGATTTTCCTGAAACTTTCACTATTCTATTTCTCTTATTGACTGCTCTGATTTTACCCAAGCCAACCTTTTAAGTTTATATGAAGGCTGTATGGATTACGTATTGTGTATTGCTGTTGTTTGCTGATGTTATTGTGGTGATGATGATAAGTAGTAGTAGTAGTAGTAGTAGTAGTAGTAGTAGTAGTAGTGGCATTTGTTGTTATAGTATAGTACATTTTTACTTATAGACAAATTTGGTATTAATATATTTTTTTGTTTAAGTTGCTTTCAGTATTGTTCTTCACCCTCTTTATATTCAATTTACCAAATATTAAAGTATTTCATGTCCTTTTACATTTTTTCCTATATTGAGAGGTAACATAAAGTTTATCTTGATTCTTTTTCATCAAACAGAGGAGGAACTGATATTACACTAACTGGAGAAAGATTTGATCTGATCCAAGAACCAAGGATTGTTGTTTCATCACCCACATCTTATGCTAGCAACTCTGAGGTATAATTATGTGGAGTATCTACAGCATGTCAGCATTCTCTTTATACTGTCCCATCAAGATGCCTGATGACTATTAAATGGCCCAATGGTTTCGCTCATTATGTAGCATATACATACTTTTTTGTGCTGATTAACGTTTTATGGTTTACTCTACACCATACTCTAGATGTACTCCTGTATGCTGGTATACATTTGCTGGTAAATTTGTGTGTTGGGGTGTGTGAGAGGGTGCGTGCGAGGGTGTGTGTGTTGTTAGGGTGTGTGCGTGTGTGTGTGTAAAAACCATGGTCATATCATGTTGGCACATAATTATTTACATGCACATGTATTACTATTATCATGAACATCCACACGAATGTATGTTTATCTTCAGAATTATACATCGGTGCTTCTATTATGTGGTTGCATTTATGTTGACCTACCATTATTATAAGGCTTGGTGATATGGTAAGACAACGATTCACACATAAGACTGGCCCTCTCAGACTTCTCTGCGCCATTATGTGACGAGAAATCGAAATTATAATTCATGGTTATAATTTGTTCATTTTTTTTTAAAAGCTCTGCAATGGAACTGATATCGTGCTCATTTGCCCAACACCAATTTTTCCTGATGATGCCGTCCGTGCCAGAAGAAGAAGAGCTGTAAATGATGTGATCATAGCAAATTTGGCCTTTGACTTTGATGGATACATCATTGACGGAGGTTTGATAGAGTACTTCCCAAACCCTGTGTATGATGACTTCCGTGGAGAGAACAGAATTTATGAGAGTGATAACAGACGACTTGAAATTACAGTGAGTTTTATGTCTTTTGCCTCCGCCCACTGAAGTTGATGCTGGAGGCATTATGTTTACTGAAAAAAACGAATTATTACGGTTGTTTAATTTCATTGCAAGATTGTGATGGTAGTCGGCAGTAGCTAGCAAAGGGTTAATAAGTATTCTGTATTACTATCATCATTATTATAGTCATTTAATTGTTATCATTATCATTATCATCATTATTATCATTGCTATTATTATTATTAATTATGATGTAATTTCCTTTATGCTCTTTCAGGGAATAAATCTGAACTTGGCAAGCAGAGAAGATGATGTTCAAGTTTTCTTAGGCTCAGATGGAAAATGTGATGTTGATGATCTTGAAGTAGATGTTCTCCGTTGTCAGCTGCCAACCAAGCAACCTCAACAAGGAGATATCAATGGAACACTAGGTCCAGGAGCTGCAAGAAATCTACCGGCTGTGACAGTAAGTGAATATGATTTTTGATTTTTATGGGTGTGGTCTGTGTGAGTGTGGATGTTGACGTGTGAGTCTGTGTGCTTGTGCGTGACACTATAATAACTGTGCATCTCTACCGTCATCCTCTGTTCAATGTTGTGAGATTGCTTTATTATCATTTTCCTAGGTTGTGCATGGGAATTTGAGGTTTTTCCCTGGCTTTGTTTCCGCTTGGGCTGCAGGTGGTAATCAATTGACCACCATTATACCTGTTGTGATCGTGCTCTTCGTCGTGTTTATCATTCCGATGATCCTTGTCGCTTGGTGGTTTAGGAAAAAACATCGCCACTTACAACGAGCTAGAGAGGAAGTGGAAATGGTCCGTAGTAACATCCTGAATAGAGTACGAGAAGGTATGTCATATAATTAGTCAGTACTATATTGCCTTTTTCGCTATGAATTATGATCACAACCGAACGAGGCCGGGGGGGGGGGGGGGGGGGGTGGAGGTTTGGGTGTGTCCTCGAATTTTCAAAATGCTAATATATGAACAGAAATTAAAGTGGTTTTTACTTGCATTTCTTTTATATCCGATCTAAGCTTTTTCGTAATGATGAAATATCGTGCACATCAGGCTGGTATCTTAAAATAATCTTCTCTTTATATTAGGCTACAAATGGATATTGTGGATTCAATATAAAAATAAAACCTTTTTTCCGTTTAGTTGCCAACACTAGCTTGGATGTATCCGAAGCTGACGACAGGGTACAGAAACAAGGGGTTCCATTCAGAGGACACGTCCACTATGTTACAATGATGTTGTTTAATGGTCTTGATTTTCACCCAGAAACGTCGGATCCAGAGGTGATATATGTCTTGATTTATTAATAACAAAGTATTGTAATCAATTGCGTAATCGATTTCGTAGGCAGGCTTTATAAAAACATAATATGAAAAGATTTCCACCATTAACCTAATTAGGAATACTAAATATAATTCTCACATGACCTCATGGTAGAATACTACCATTGATACATAAATTAGATTTCAGTTGATATAAGACTCTTCTCATGTTTTTTTTCTTATGCTGTTATCTTTAAAATTGTTATATGATGATTTTCTTGAAACTTGTGTCTTAATAGTACATGGAGGACTTTATGGAACATTCGGTAATATCCTTCTACCGGATGCTGAAAAAGAAGGAGGTTTTGCTGGATTTCATCAGACAACTAGAGAGCAAGAAACAAGGACATGGCCGTGAACAGTATCACAATCATTTGAATTTTTAATGCAGCATTTTTGTTTTTCTTTAAAAAAAAATCAAGGCGCATAATCAAAGTCACACACAGCAATACGTATTTCTTACCACTTGTCTTCATTTACAATTTCAACACTACATAACTGTTGTATTTACTTAATTTTAAAAACGGTAATTACCCCCTCCCCCTGAACTTACACCATATTTATTTTTTCATAGAAATTTAAATCATGCACAAGTATTTGCTCTCCACTTTTAACGGTCTTTGCGTGTATTACTGCAAATTTACATTACTATTTTTTTATTTAGTGTATAGGAAAGGCACTGAAATGTCACATGAAGCACCATTAACTTCATTTTATTGCTGAAAATTTTTGTGCAGGAGCATTTCTTAACTAGATTATTACAAAAGCACTAGTTGTTTTAATTTTCCATCTTTCAGAGAACTAATCGCATCTCTTTTGGCAATCACATTTGTCAGCGAGGGAAAATCAATCCACTTCACAGAGTAAGTCAGCAATCATGTATACACATGCACTACTTGAATTCCAAATCAGTGGATTCTTCAAACGCTTTTACAATTCATTTTGCCTTAATTGATATACCATAAAACTGAAATACAGTTAAATTCGAGCATGATTTGCGTGACAACAGGGGCCCGTTGCATAAAACTTTTGCCAAACTTTTTTTTTCTGGCTAATTTTTATGTAATGGAAAACTATGGCAGTTTTTTTTTCCCGTAGTTTCCTCAAATTTTGCCATAAAAAACTCCGGCAAAAGTTTTATGCAACGGGCCCCAGGTCGAACTCTCTTCCAGTATTTCCATATCATATTGTAAATTACATTATTGAAATATGATATTGACCGAGTCATTTCAATTTTTTTCTTTCAGTGTATTAATGTCACTTGTTGAAGATCAAATCAGAAGGGCATCCAAATCCAGCAGAAGGATGGACACACTATTCACCAAGTAACGTTTCACATACATCTATATTATCTCTTTATACTTGTTGGTACCATTGGCGTAAATCCCGGGGGATGGGGGATGAATCTCCCCACACACTTTTTTGAGAGGGGGATGGTGTGTACAAATATCTCCCCACACTTTTTAAGGAAGAAATGATATTTGAATTAATCAGTTAATAGTATTTTTAATAGTCTGTCATAAACAACCATCATATTTCATAATTTCTATTTGAAAATGCGATTTAAAACCAGAAAAGCTCTTATTTTTGGCTCGCTCGCTTGGCTCGCTCATGATATTTAGAATTTTCATTTGAAAATGCAATTGAAAACGGGAAAAGTGGTAATTTTTGGCTCGCTCGCTCCGCTCGCTCGAAAGATAAAATTTAAAATGTGTGTAAGGGGGTCAGTGCAGGTGGGTGAGGGCGTGTGTGTTTATACTTAAGTGTGAGTTCGACTGAAAAAAATCGGCAAGAAAGTAGATCATCGCCCCCACTCCACAAAGTGGATTTACGCCAGTGGTCGGTACTACACTTTAACTGAGGTTTGAGTTGGTGGTTTGGAGGGGAAATTTTCAACAGCAGATCATGTGCCTGCCAACTGGAAACTATAATTATAAGTTGTTGGCATTCATCCACATTTATCGTTTGATAGGTAAAGTAATCGTAGCCATACTTTTCTGGCATATATTCCACGCATTGTACACTCATCTCCGTACGAAATGTTTTTACCTTATATAGAATTCTTCTTAGCCATGGACATGCTATATTCAATGCAGAACATATCTCCTCATATCCAGCACATTTTTTTTTTTTACATTCTTATCAAAATTCATCCGCGATCCCTCTTTTTGGAACAGCCTATCAATTAAAAAAAAGTATTGTTAATTATCCTACCGTAGGTTTGTAAGATAATAAGGGCTGGGCTATGTGCTTCATTTTTATTGACTCATTGTCATATTCTACTGTTTTCAGGAGTGAAACCATCGCAGAGAAATTAATTTCCAACTGGTTTGCCCTGTTCATGTTCTCTTACTTGAAGGTAACTACTTTATGTCATCTTCACCTAGTGAAATACTACTCATTTCGTGATCTTGATAGCTTGAAAGCTTATTTTTACCTGACATATTATTTCACTCTCGGCGTAGCTCCATCCTTACCTTGTTAAGTTGTACCGTCGACTTCGCTATATCTTCCCTAAGCAAATACAATCAGCAAAAATCACAAAATGATTTGGAAATTTGGTTAGTGCAAAATTTATGGATTTGAAAAAAAAATACATTCTTATCGTATCTTCCGGTATACTTTCGTTACACTTTGATAATAATGATTCAATCCATATTTGTGAACTCTTCCCAAATATTATTTGTTTATTTATTTCGTATTTTAGACAGGGTAGCCCCATATGTGTTTGCATACTGTTATTCTTGGGGCCCTGTATAACATAAAACAATACAAAATGTATACATAAAATAAAAAACAATCACAAACAAGATGGTGTTTTTTAATATAACAAAATACTTACAATTGTTAGCACCACTTTCTTGTAGTTTGAATTCAAAATAAATCTAATTGAATCATTAATTACTAATTAAATCTTTCTTAGGATTTCTTACAATTCTACATCAGTATTTGTTAAAAATAATATACTGAATAGAAAAATAGGGATAGGGAGAGAGAGAGAGAGAGAGAGAGAGAGAGAGAGAGATGTATAAACACAAATAAACAGATAGGGAGAGAGAGAAAAAGGGGAAGACATCAGAATGTAGTTCAAGTGAAGAGCTTGTATGGAGAGAAGAGAAAAAACACATCATATGGCAGGAGTATGTGGACTTGTAATGGTAAGTAGGGTATTACATACAGACTTGTAGAACAATAAACTTATATTAGTCATTGAAGTGGGCGTACCTGTACCTCCAATATGAGTTAGTAAAGGAAGATTGTGTAATGGATTTTTTTTACATCATTTGGGAGTTAGTTCCACAGGCACGAACCATGGTCGGGAAAAATCTTTCTCCCCTACCTCAAACTAGTATGTTCTGAATGAAACCAACGAGAGTTGTATGCATGATTTCCAGAGAGTTTAGGTGCATTTGCCTTTAATTTGCTTTAATCATAGGTGTATGCCCTCTACCCAATGTACATGTTGTATCAAGCAATCAAGACTCAGACTGAGAAAGGTCCTATAGATGTCACTACTGGTGAAGCATACTACACACTAGAGCATAGCAGATTATTTGACCAGACGATCGAATTCCATTCTCTCGTAAGTATAAGTGATGTCCAGTAGTTCACTCTATGCTCCTTCTTAAACTGCGACCCACAGCCCACTAGATGATTTGATGAGGCGCCCCCTACAAAAAAAATAAATAGATTAAAGAGGAAAGAATTCCTTGTATGAATACATGCATTTATCATACATGAATAAAAGTCTCAACAAATTTTTCTCACTTGCTCCGCTCGTTTACTCTCA
>JAPZVO010000825.1:0-25320 GCA_029962745.1 Echinometra lucunter
GGCTGTGAGAGTGCTATTGACATGTTTGTGCCTTTGTTTGTTTATCCTTATCTCGTGTTTCTGTAAACAAAAAAAAGATACATGACAAATCATTGAATTATTGAAGCAATATGAAAACAGCTGGAGTGGTAATCTGAAAATGATGTTACCTTTGACATATGTCTCTAAAAAAAAGTGAACTATCATAACAAATTAGAATTAGTACAGAATATTTGCTAATGCCGGCACAAAGCCAGCTGTGTTAGCTCAAAGTTAAATCAGACATCTGCGCAAACACCGGTGCCAAAATTCTATTCCGTTTGTTATGACAATTAACATCTTTCCGCCTAAAAGATTACATGATTTTTCAGAATTCCAACTCTGAAAATGAAAGCTTCTTTATTTCACTTCTACACTCTACCCCTTAAAAGATTTGTTTGCATACAAAGTGAAAAACCACCTGTATAATCGCGTATCTGTTTTTATGTGTACGTGAATGGTATATGAGGGGGAATAAGAAAAAATGCCAAAGCAAGAGGAATATTTGCAAAAAGGTGTGCAGTCTGAACCAAATTCCTATAAAGTAGCACAATATCACTTATACATGTACAAGCTTATCTGAGATAAGCTTGCATTCCCAGGCCTGCCAACATTTGAAAATGAGAAACAGGAGTCCATGAATCGCGTGGAGAGCCACAATCCTAACGGCAGGGGTCAAAGGGCCCGCCTTAAGGCATGGCCCCAGGGTAAGGTGCAAGGGGCAGAGCCCCCTTTAAGTTTGTATGTTTTGTTATTTAGAGGGCTTAAATCATTAATCTACAATATATACACATGTACATTATATCAAATATAGACAAGATGCACTTACATTTATTATCTTAGGCAAGTGTTTTAAAAAATCAAATAAAAGATTTAACCCCCCCCCCCAAAAAAAAATAGGACAAACAAAGATCGCACTTCAACTCAAATTTCAAAACACACAATACAGGAGGCATGAACATTGTGCACCCCCCCCCCCCAAAAAAAAATATCAGTATGGGCTCAAGGGTCTTTTAATTCACAGAGCTCATCCACAGCCCCTCACCCTGGGATAAGCTTGTAACATTAAATACAAACTCTCCTCAAATCAAATACATGTAAACTGTATCTCCACAACAGAAGTTCATGAGACTTCCTTACCAGCATCCAGCACATTCCATAAATTCTTTGATCATATTTAGTCAACCACAGCTGAATTTAAACACCACAAGATAAAGGTTCAGAGTAGAAAATAAAGCGCAAATGCCTGGTCATGAAGATCGATTCATGATGTGCACGCAGTGTACCCACCACACTACCAAGTTATGTAGGCCGCTTGTGCAGGGGAAGAAGGCCTCTCATTCCAGCTGGAAAGTGAAACGCAGCGAAGGGCAAATATCTTTGAACAAATCAAACATCAAAGAACACATTTCCCTCACCTGAATCATGAAGAATATACTCTCATACTTTCATATATAATCATGAAGAATATACTCTCATATATATTCTCATACTTTATGTCCCAACAAAATTTCCAGTCACAATTTCTCACCATTTCAGTGTTTTCAGCCTCTTCACTTAACATATCCATCCACGGATGATATTCATTTGCGGAACTACATTTTTTTTTCTTGATTACAAGTAGTATGGCGCATTCCGTGCATGCATTTAGTCTTGACCTTGTGACCTAATTAACCTTGTTTTCATCTTGCTAGATATACATCCATGCAAGCCACACAATTTTATTTGTATGGCGCGTTCCGCCAATTTAACCTTTCAGGCTAAATCAATCTTGAAAGGTAAGCTTGTCTCTCTTATTATACTCTTACTTTAGGTCCCCCACCCAATTTTCATTTGTATGGTGCGTTCCACGCATTTAACCTTGCATGCTAGAGAAACCATCGAAAGCTAAGCTTGTCTTTCTTATTATACTCATACTTTCGGCCCCCCACCCAATCTTTATTTGTATCGCGCGTTCCGCGCATTAACCTTGCATGCTAGATCTATAGAGAAACCTTGAAAGGTAAGCTTGTCTCTCTTATTATACTCATACTTTAGGTCCCCCACCCAATTTTCATTTGTATGGCGCGTTCCGCGCATTAACCTCCCATGCTAAAGAAACCTTGAAAGCTAAGCTTGTCTCTCTTATTATACTCATACTTTAGGTCTCCCACAAAATTTTCATTTGTATGGTGATGGCGCGTTCTGCGCCCTATACAGCTTTTGTTGTTTTGAATGGTTTGCGCATTGTTGTTGATTGCGCAAATCTAAGTAGATTTGCACCGTAACTATTTTCTCAAATTTGGGTCGACCAGGAAAGGGCTAAGTTTGTTGGGACGTAAAGTATGAGAATGCCTATAATATTCCATTTGGACTCATTTCTGAAATTCAGAATCAGTTTTCTGAGGACAAATGCCGGTTTTTGGGCCTCGCAATCATATACTGCCATCATGCACAACATGCACATGGTGCATAGTACCTTGTCTGGTCAATGTACACTGTAATTGTGCTTACACATATGCTACGTATACACTATACATGTTATCACAAACAGTCTATATACACAAGATAAGATAACTGTAAGGTTTCTAAGTAGTTAACAATCAGCATCACTGACACACTGAATGAAGAGCTATGGATCCTCGCGATCGCAGGTGAACTGTCCTATGTACATTAAATACACACGGTCAGTGTCGGATTATAGTGCGCTCGCCGTAGCTTGTTGCGCTTGTATTGCTCGTACACTTGTTCGTACACGACACACGTACGTAAAATGTAAAATGCAAGAGAAATCTCTGAGAGAGAGAGACGGAGATTTATGTCATGTGGATGATTTCCCACATAAAAAAAATCATGTGAAATCAATCCATAGTAGTCCTCACTGTAAAGCCTCAATAGCTTTTGTGTGTATTCCCAGGCATTGGGGCTTGGTAGAAAATCACACAAGAGGAAAATAATTGTTTAAATTCCATTTTCAACTCTGAATCCCCAAATTTGTGGAATATCAAGAGTTGAAAAGTCCCTTAATCAGATATCTAGCAAATATGAAAAAATAAATCTTGCTTAAGGCAATTTTGTTGTCTGTTTTTGAATGCTGCAACGGTGAATGTTTGCCACAGCCCGAGGTACATTTGGCCCTATGAGTGGCACAATATATGATGTTATGAACTTGTCAGTGCTACTTTTTGCAAAACTCTCTATGATTTGAAACTGAGGAGTTAATGCACGTCTCATTATTATAAGAGGTGCTGTTTACTATGTCATACACTGTATGTAAAAACTTTTTTAAAATGCTAGTGGTTAATGCAAATATGCATAATGACTACTAGTCCACTCCCATATAACTACGGTATTGATTCTACCCTCTCAAATTATTACATAGATACTTGAAGTCTACAATCTACTATGACTTCACACACTTTATTCAACAGATAACTGAAATAAAATTGCCCAAAAGCAAAAAAAAAATTAAGAAAATCTTTTTTTTTAAAATAGAAGTTACATTAAAAAGCTTTGATTTGTCCCCATGCACAAGTTAACTCTAACTTTCCAGACCCCTAGACTAGTCTAGACTCTAATCTATTAAAATTTTCATTCAAATATTATCAAATAACAATAATAATTAATACCTCGTGACACAGCCATAACATAGACTGTATTTTGTTGGATTTATCAACTTCTCAAAACCTCCAAGGTTTTGCTTCATTTTCACAACACAAGAATTTAATCATGTCCACTTTCACATGCATTTTTTTTTTTTCAACGTCAAGACAATAGTCAAAGTGCAAATTGTTCGTCAATCAGTCAGTCCAGCAACAAAATTAGATCTAACACACTCACACTTGATGCTTCGGTTAGGTATACTAACCTCGCACTTCAGACGTGCACTGACATGAAATTTTTGTAACACCTAAACTCAGACCCTCATAACAGCTCTTAACGCTCTTATTTGAGCCCCATTTTTGGGGGGACTAATATTCGGGTCCTTAAGCCCAAACATCTGATAATTATCACAAGAAATAAGGAAACAGTAAAAAAATTACGCATTTTTGGTCTTACCTTGCAGCAAGTCAACAGCACATTCCTCCTTCGTCTGTGCTGCCGAGCACGCATGCTGGCGCGCTTGCCAATTTGAATAGACTAAATTAAGTCATTGACATTTAATAGAAAATTTCATGAAACTCAATGCACTATTTCTCGCAATAAAATCTCTGTGTATAATATGTAAAGAAAACCACCTTTCGAAATGTTGATTGGAAATGGGAAAAAAGACCTAAAAATACATTTGGGCGTAAAATCCTTTCTAAAAATATATCTAGCGGCGTGGAACAAAAAAAAGTTTTGCGAGAATTCTCGAACTTTGACCTGCTATATAAACAACCATCGATGTAAACAACGAATTCTCGAGTTGGCCGCGCGCCAGGGAGACATTTCACAACCTCAACCTCGCCACCAGGCCACATTTCCATGCCACTAACCTACCTACCTACATACGTCGCCACCAACCTCGCCACCATGTACTTTTATATACAGGCAATAAAATTACATGTATTTGTCATTTGCATAACATTATCTGTTATACCGATCTGTTACTGTTTCTTCGTTTACTTTAAAGTGTTGAAATGTGGCACTTAGTATTTCTTTTAAGAAGCGTATTTATTATCTTTTTCCACATAAAAGTTGTACATGCGACTGGGTTGTGGAATGTCTCCCCTGTACAGCCCAAAGAATAGACGCCCTCTTTCGAAGGAAGAATGTACAGAGTCGACGATACCCCTGAAATATGTTAGTGTTTCAACGTTCGGACAAGAAAATTTATCGTAGAATCTGATTTTGGATGGAAGAGTTTCAAAGGACTTCAGCAGATTGTCTGGTATGATTCATGCAACACGTTGATAATTTTTATATTAATATTAAATGTCTAACGCGGACCGCAAGTGTCCTTTTATTTACATAGCCTACGGTATTGAGATTTGCACAGGCCGATGCGGCAATGGCTCCCTGAGTGGATCTAACATCAAATGATCAGAATCAGATCATTAAAAAGGGTTCATTTTTGGTGCAATTGTCTCATTTTTCCGTTGATGCCCACAATCAAAGAGTTGAATATTATGGCAATTTCAAGAGTATTTCAAGAGTATCCCCCCCCCCCCCCAATCAAAGTGACAAGATTATGAAGAGTCTACCATAGTACCAATTAACGGCCGGCAACGCAATAGATTTCTCGTCGTACAGAAAACCCCCCACATAAACAAACACCAAACCAGACATATGGGACCGGGCATCACAAATAACGCTCTTTAACACGTCATATTTACACAAAATTTTTCCACACAACCATCACAATTAACGAAAGCATGGCTCTTACAGAAATGAAATATAATACTATACCCAAATGATTCATTTTCTTTATAAAAGTTTGAATTACTTACCTGGAAAAAAAAGAAAGTCTTCGATTTACATGGGCACACCTTTTCCACAGACAAACGCTTATTGATACCTTGTTGCTATGGATCATCTCGTGGTTGCTATGTGGCCGAAAACGATATGGCTTGGCGAGAGCTCGCGCTAACGCTATAGGATAGGCCAAGGCGCGGCGCGGCCGCGCTGGGGATGCAATGGAACATCCCAGAGTTTATCCAGACTTTATCATAGTGAAATCGTTAGCTAGCTCAAAATGGAATTATAGGCCTACATTTTCGTACAAGATAGCTGTTTATTTATAGACCGTAAAGGAACATGAGAGGAAAAAGGGTGATATAGGCCTACAGAAAAAAGGACAAGAACAAACCAAAGAAAAGGAACATGTTTATTGGCCTATATATGTATATACTCAAAGATATAGGTCAGTGGAAATGGCTGATTTGCTAAATCAGCCAGAAACGGTAATTCACATACTATAGAAGATATTCCCTAGATATGAAAAGATAGATGAAGATGAGGAGATAAAAACTGTCTCAGTGGAAAAATGATAATAAAACAACGGGCGAAAATCCCCCCCCCCGACCCTCCCAAGTCTGCAGCTGCTTTACAGATAGAGATTTTAAACTTTGTTTGTAGGCTTATAGAAACCGAGCTTGACCGAGAGAAAGAGAGAGAAAGAGACCAAGAGTTGGAGAGAAAGGGGGGCTGGGGAGGGAGAGAAAGAGAAAGCACTAAATGAAAGTTTTTTTTGTTTTTTGTTTTTTTTTTTCATTTAGTGAAGATGTGCAGAAAAAATTTCTATCGAATGGCTGATTGCTTTAAGTGTTTGAAGCGGTTTTACTATCTGGATACAGGAATTTCATCATCATCACGACCACCATATCATTTAAAAATAAATTGCTGAAAATAATAATGTATGGTTTGTTGTCAAAGAGGGAGCTAGACTAATCAAGGCAGAGTCAAGGGCTCTGACAGCCAGAGTGCAGCCAATAGATTAGAGCAGAGTGGATTAGAGCATGGGCGTAAATCCGGGGGGGGGGGGGGGGGGGGAGAGGGTGAGGGGGGGGGGGGGGGGGAGAGGGTGGGGGATGGGGATATAACCCCACTTTTTGGAGAGGGGGGATGGGTGTACAAATATCCCCTCCCCCACTTTTTAAGGAAGAAATGATATTTGAATTAATCAGTTGATAAAAATTTTTAATAATCTGTCATAAACAACCATCATAATTATTTCAGAATTTCTATTTTTTTTGTTGAAGGCGCTGTATTTCTGCTGCCACAAAGCAAAGTTTGCTCCCTGAATGTCATCCTATTTGTGTCAATACTCCAAGTTGGAGTATTGTATTTTACATTGACCAGTGCTAGTGTATGTGTGCAGTGATTCTCCAGGACAAGTTTTCAGCATTTTTCAGCATTCTGTTGGTGTGATTTTAAAGGAACATGATTTGGATCTGGTTTACCTTATCAGTGCTGTGTATGTATGTCTACATGTTCTAGCATAGGTCTATTGACACACAGGGGTTTCCAGATTACATTGAACTTAATTATCATGCAAATTGAGGACAGTGATCCCTGTCAATGGAGTGTTGCAACAATGGAGCTATTCAGTCAAGTCTTGCTACCTCATTCAAATACACCAGATCACAGCTGTTTTCATTGAGAAGCAATGCAAGCATGACAATACCTGTAGAAGCTTATCGGGCTGTAAACTGATTAAATGTTTTCTCTGTCTCTCAAATCTCTCAATTTCTCTCTGGAGTACTGCTCTTGTGCCCACAGTCAAAACAACTCTTGCTCTCCACAAGCCGGGTCCACAAGTATACACCCACAAGTCTAAGTAGGTGAGGCAAAAAGAATTAACTGTCGACTCGATCAGATTCTGAGTTGCACTGATTTTACTCATGGAAATTCAAGTTTAACAGAACAGAACATAAGTGACATCATCAATCAATATCCAATCAAAAACATAGAAAATGGTGTAATCAAAATAATAGAAGAACCCACAGAGAAGGAAGAACCAATAGAGAACATGGAAGGATGAACATGAGGTGGACTGAATATAAATGAGAACTAAACAATAGGATAATGTGAAGAGCAAGTGGAAGTGAAATGAATAGGGAGCATGTGACAATGTGAAGTGGAAATGGAATGGAAGAAAACAGGTGTGGCAATGGAAGGGTGACTTGTGAAGATGGAGAGAGGGATGAATACTAATGAGCTGAACTGAAAATGAGATGCACGAAACTGTAAATGAGATGCATGAAAGTGATAATGAGATGCATGAAAGTGATAATGAGATGTGAGAAACTGCAAATCATAGAATATGTAAAGCAACATGTAAAACTATAAAATTAAGTGCAAATGACAAAATACAACTGTTACATAAGATCCTTCTTTCATTCAAAATGTCCTCATTAAAAAAAAATAATAATTCAGTGCATTTTTTCTTATTTTGTTTCTGTTTTTTTTTTTCAAAAAGAGAAATTTGTGCAAAAACCATTAAATTGCCAAGGCAATGAAGATAAAACATTCTTTGGAAGAACCTTAAATGAAAATTTGCAAAGAAAATAAAGAAAATACATTGTAATAAAATAAATTGTTTCTGTTGCAACTACCATCCAAATAGCCTAGAATGAGTGCATAAGCACTATTTTCTTTTGTTTTTCCTATTTTAAGCTGCTTTTTTTTTCTCGTTTAGTAAAAAAAAATATTTTTCTTATATTTCAAAAGAAAAAAAAAGAGGTCATTTTCATTCTTCCATTTTCTTTTTCTAAAAAAAAACAGATTACTTGCAATACTGAAAGTTCCACCTATTACAGTGAATCATTTTCTAGTTACATGTTTTACCATAAAATCGTCCCCCCCCCCAAAAAAAAAAACCCCCAAGTAATTAAATATATAAGTAGTTCCTTTGTCAGTAGCAAAAGTTACCTTTACTCAGTGTGGGCTTTCATTTACCAAAATTGATGATTCTTTTAGTATTATTTGAATAAATAAGAATCGGTATTCGTGTATGTTTTAAGATGACAGTATGTGGGGGAAAAAAAAAATAAACCAATTATAGAAGTACGTCATTTTTAAATGAAACATGAGCATATACCTATCTTCATGACTATTTGATTTTTGAAGTATGATTCTAAAATTTTAAAAAGAATAAGTCAATGAATAACAATTAGAGTTGACTTCCACTAGATTTTTCTGGTTTGTCAAATCCAAAAGCTCCAAAAAGAAATCCATCATTTCTAGAATCTGAACCACTTGAAACTGGTTTTCAAAAATACATACATGTAAGTATATAACATAGACACACTGTTAAAGTTACTGAAGGAAAATGAAATAAGTTTTCACATCCATATCAGTGTTTCACTCATTTCTAATCTTTCCTCTTCAAAATCAGTAACATTAATTTCTTCTGACACCATATCATGAGTATAAACATTTCTATACACATGTATATGGAGAATTTAAAATAATGCAAAGTCAAAAATTCAAAAGTAGAAAAGAGTTTGTTTGTTCTTTTTTTTTCTTTTGACAAAAGCTAAAGCTGATAATTGGTATTACCAAGTGCTGTAAGTTTCTATCATAAAAATATACCCTTGTATTGAACAACATTAAAGTAGAGGCCATGAATTCGCACTATATAATAAAAAAATGACCCATTTTCCCTTTCCATTATTTTTGTCCACAAAAAAAATACAAAGGCAAGCCCTTTTTTTTTAGTTTAAAAAAACAAGTCGTTTTGGGGGGTTGGATTTTGTCCCAGTTAAATGGTAAAAAAAAAACAGATTCACATGTTCTAATCACAGACAAGTGACAGAATTAATATTCTGGCTCAAAGAAAGAAAAAAGAAAATGCAAATTAATTGCCTTACATTATTTACACAGAAAAGGCGATTTCTGGACAGAGAAGCTAGATCAGTGTCCATTAACAGAGGTTGGGTTTCTTCATCTTCCTGGACAAATATCATCTGTCTCGGGTTCACAGTTCACAGTAGAAAGTTCACAGTTCACAGTTTACAGTTTACAGTTCACAGTTCAGAGTTACCAGTTCAGTGGAAAGGGAGGAGTGGAAAGGTGGGAAGGGAGGGGAAGGGGGAAGGAAGGGAAAAGGGGAGGGGCCAAGTCGGAGAGGGAGTCGTCCATCTCGAGCGAGGGGAAATGGAGGGGAAAGGGGGAAGCAGGTCGGTGAGGGAGCAGTCCATCTCGAGCAAGGGACAGATCATCTCAGCCATGCGGGGTATTGAATGTCGAACAGCGGGCAGATCATCTCAGTCAGGGGGGTGGAACGTCTTCTGCCAGGGGGAGGATGTAGTCCCTTTGATTTGCGAGGGCCTACAATAGGGTGATTGATCCGGCCTCCATTCCAAGATGGTAGGAGGGAGCCAGACAGAGGTGTGAAGAAAGGATGAGAAGTCTCACCATCGTGTCGTTGACTGAAGGAAGGATGATCGATTGAATGGCAAGCTTTGCACGTCTTACGGTGATCCATGATGTTCCGATGCATGAAAGGCCAGTACAGTTCAGCTCTGGAAAGTGTTGTTTCCGCCCTGAAATGTCCAGAGGTAGGGTGACTGTGCAGCAACTGGAGGACTTCATGCACTAGACTTTGAGGGATAACTGCCTGGTAGAGAGTTGTCGACCTTTTTCCGACTTTCCTTGTGCGATAGAGGATGCCATCTCGTGTGGTGAAACGATTCAGTTTCCATAAGAAGCGTCGCATTCTTGGTGAGTGGCAGACGAATTTCCCTAGGACCAAGTTTGATGTTGCTTGCAATCATGTGTTTGATGGCTTGTATATCCTCATCAAACTGTTGGTGCTGGAAGATCTTGAGAAGTAGACCATCATGATGAAAGTCTGGCGAAGGAGGAAGGTGTGATCCTTCGACTGAACGTGATGAGCTCGATTGCTTCCCTCTTGGTAATTCAGTTTGTGTACCGATGGAACTTGAAGCTCTGCTGACATCCAGCATGCAAATATGATGGGATACTGAAGAAGGGGAGGTGATTCGCCATCAGAAGTGGACGGATGACCAGACAAAACATCTGCCTTGGTGTGAGACGGGGCTCTGGGAGGTATGCTGGAGCTGAAGGAGGATGAATTGGGCTGTGGACCATTAGCATCTGTGCGGTGATGTGATTTGTCTGAATGATCGTCAGAGCTGTGATAGCCATCACTGCTGTCACTATGATGAAGGGAGCTTGTCGATCTATCGCGTGTATCGTAGTCTTGCCTTCGTGCTGAGCTTGCTGAGCTTGAAGACCTCTGGCAATAACGAGCAGGGCTAGGCGTTTGTGAACGGGATGGAGGGTGATATTGAGATCTACCATGCCTGGATGCTGGGCTTGGCGAACGAGGATGAGAAGATGAAAAAAGGTGTTGCAATGCCTCTCGTCTTCGTACTGGGGAACGCGAACGATGTCGAGGAGAGTGTCGCCATCCATCGTCTCGCTGGTTTGGGGTGTAAGGATGATTGTCGGTAGGGCTTGGTGAATGATGTAGACGTGCGCATGGGCAGGATGGGGGAGAGTGTTGCCATTCATCTGCTTTCCTCTCTAAGGCATCCAATCTTTCTAGTACTCGACGAAGAAGGGTGGAAGAGTCATCTTTATCGGGTGTGACAGAAATATCTGGCTGTGGTGAAATATCTGAAGATTCTTTGATGAAGGGAGCTCTCTTAGTTCGACCAAAGACAGCAGCCAGCCTTTCTTTCGCAGCATCAAAGTTCGACTTCTCCGAAGAACTAAGGTTACACCAGTCATTTCGATGGCGTGGGTTCGAATCCCACCGCTGCCACCAGTAAGCTGATTAAAGGTTTTCTCTGTCTCTCAAATCTCTCAATTTCTCTCTGGAGTACTGCACTTGTGCCCACAGTCAAAACAACTCTTGCTCTCCACAAGTATACACCCACAAGTCTAAGTAGGTGAGGCAAAAAGAATTAACTGTCGACTCGATCAGATCTTGAGTTGCACTGATTTTACTCATGGAAATTCAAGTTTAACAGAACAGAACATAAGTGACATCATCAGTCAATATCCAATCAAAAACATAAAAAATGGTGTAATCAAAATAATAGAAGAACCCATAGAGAAGGAAGAACCAATAGAGAACATCCCTGATAGCAGACGGACGTCTTTAAGACGTCAAGAACTGGTCATAAACTGGTCCACACGTCATATGTCGTATACACGACTATTTTACGACAACCTTATGACGTCTTTATATAACCAACATTTTCTCAAATTTTGTTTGAACATAAGATGACATATATTTTACGTCAAATATTTACCACTTTTTAACGTCTATTTTAAAGACCAGAATAAGACGTATTTTTACGTCAGTTATTTCCCACTTTATAACAGCTTTTTTCAAGACCATAATATGACGTGTTTACGTCAGTTTTACGTCGTGATATGACTGTAATAGTTGATCGTGATTCATGAATATTCATGAATGACCAGAAATGACTAAACTTCGTGAAAAAAGGAAGCTAACATTTGAATTTTAACATTTTATTCAGTGATTGCACTGCTGATTTAATGAACAATGTACTTCAATGTTGAACACCATTCAGTTAATGTCATGGGCAGGGTATTTCAGAATGTATCAAGAAATTGTAATTTCTAACTGTTTTTTTTTTCAAGTACTACCCTACAGTCCATATATATAGTAATGTCGATACAAAGCATCAGTAGTTAGGTATAGGATGTAGGATGTTAGGATATAGGGCTAATATAGGACGATCTATAGGCTAGAACATTAACAAAGAGAAAACATCATAATGTTGAATACATTCTAAAATATTTTATAAACCAGCTTTGAAGCTTTGATGTCTTTATGATGTGATTTTTACCAGTCTTTGAGCTTCCTTTGGGTCGTAAAGACGTCATAAAGACGGTTTTTTCCGACCAATATGATGTAAAATTGACGTAAAAATATGACGTCTTATTTCACGTCGTGTGCTGGTGCAAAGTATCGTCTTAAAGACGTATATATAATACGCAAATAAGACGTATCACACGACTTTAAAAAGACGTAAATATGATGTTATTCTTACCAGTCTCTGCTATCAGGGATGGAAGGATGAACATGAGGTGGCCTGAATATAAATGAGAACTAAACAATAGGATAATGTGAAGAGCAAGTGGAAGTGGAAGTGAAATGAATAGGGAGCATGTGACAATGTGAAGTGGAAATGGAATGGAAGAAAACAGGTGTGGCAATGGAAGGGTGACTTGTGAAGATGGAGAGAGGGATGAATACTGATGAGCTGAACTGAAAATGAGATGCATGAAAGTGATAATGAGATGTGAGAAACTGAAAATCATAGAACAGGGAGATGGGAGTTTGACCCATCTCCCTGCATAGAATATGTAAAGCAACAATATGTAAAACTATAAAATTAAGTACAAATGACAAAATACAACTGTTACAGTGCCTTGAAAGAGAATGGCTTATTCCATGCTAGAGGGAAGCGGAGTGGCTGTCACATGCAGAAACATAAACCTGTTGACTCATTTCATACTGTTTCTAAAACTGGTGATATACTGGTAGTATATTGGAATGCTCACTCTGTAATAAGAGTCACTTTGTATGTGACTTTGTTCTTGAGAAGGATATAGATGTGTTGCTCCTCACTGAGACATGGCTCTCTGCTGATGATACAGTTGTTACAGGAGAATTGACCCCACCTGGGCATACTTTCATTAATGTTTCTCGTTCATCTACCTCTGATCAAGGTCATCATGGTGGTATTGGTATCCTAGCGAAGAAAGAACTTACGCTCTCACACAATAAGCATGTATTATCTACACTAAATATTTCTACATTTGAATATGCTATTGTGTCTAACATTTCGCGGACATTGCACTATGTGATCATTTACAGGCCTCCACCATCAGCCAAGAATGGCTTTAAGACTTCCACCTTCATAGCAGAGTTTGAGGACTTTGTACAGGAGCTGAATCTGCTTCCAGGAAAGCTGATTATAGGTGGGGATCTAAATGTCCATTTTGATCGTCCAGTCAAGCAGATGTCGGAAGAGTGAACTCTGCTCTGGTGTCGTGTGATCTTGTCCAGCATATTCATCAACCTACACATAGACTTGGTCACACTTTGGATCCCCTGATCACCAGATCTGATGAGTCCATAGGTAATATTGAGGTCTGCAACAACTATGAATCTGATCACTTTGTTATCTTCCTTCATCTAATCATACCAAAGCCACAGGTATCTTGTCAAACTGTCACTTTCAGAGAGTACAAGGACATTAACCATGAGAACTTCTCTAAGGATCTTGATACATATCTCAGTGAAGGTGGCTCTTTTGATGACTGTACTGATGTTGACAAGCTTGTTGATTCCTTCAATTCGGCTGTGGGGACTGCACTTGATCAACATGCCCCAGTTAAAGTGAGGTCATTTAGGCATAGACGCCACCCTCAGTGGTACGAGGATGTATCCTCTGCCCGTCGTGAGCGTCGTAGAGCGGACAGGAGATGGAGGAAACTCAAATCCCCTGAAAACTTTCAATCTTACTATTAATCTAAGGATAGAGTTAAGAGAATTCTCCTTGCTGCTAAATCTGAATTCTTCAAGGAAAAGCTCTCAAACTGCACTCCTGAGAATGCATGTGGAACCATCAATTCTCTTCTCAACCGCAAAGACACTGTTCTACCTGCTCATGATTCACCAGTTGACTTGAGTAACCAATTTGCATTTCTTTACCGATAAGGTCAGTGACTTTAGCCGAGACCTTAGTAAGCAGTGTAGAAACTTGAACTTAAATCCCATGTATGCAGATCAGCAAACTCAGCATGAATTTGAATTTCGTGAGTTTACTACTATAGTACTATTGAGATTATTCAGGCAGTCATGAAGAGCCCATCTAAGACTTGTAGTCTTGATCCTTTGCCTACATGGCTGCTGAAGAAACATCTTCATGTTCTTGCTCTTTAATTCACTGCTTTGGTGAACATTTCTCTGTCAACAGGATCTTTCCCAGACTCACTAAAGCAAGCCATTGTGATTCCAGTGATAAAGAAATCATCATGTGACAAAGACATTCTCAAGAATTACAAACCAGTCTCCAATATTGAGGCTCTTTTCAATGTTATACATTTGATGTGAAAATAACATTTTGAAAATGTTGTTAAAATATTCCAACAATAACATAAAATGTTGTACAGAAGTCATGAAAATATGTTTTAAAGACGTTTAAAAAAAAAAACACCCATTATACCAACATCTTTTAAATGTTATACATTTGATGTGAAAATAACATTTTGAAAATGTTATTAAAATATTCCAACAAATTATGAAATGTTGTACAGAAGTCATGAAAATATATTTTAAAGACGTTTTTAACGAAACATTTTTTTAAAAGCATTTGGTAAACATTAAAAAAAAATGTTTATACTAATATCTTTAAAACAGTCCACTTTTGATGTTTTCATATTATCATGATAACGTTTTCACGCGGGGGGCCACTCTATGTACAACACTGTAACCATGCTCGTGCACACCCTTTCAAAAAGTACCCTTAACTAGGATTCGCGGAGCTCAAAAAAGCTACCCTTAACTAGGATTTTTTCTCTCCAGCATACCCTTAACTAGGATTTTTCTCTCCAGCATACCCTTAACTAGGATTTTTCTCTCCACGTATACCCTTAACTAGGATTTTTCTCTCCACGCATACCCTTAACAAGGATTTTTCTCTCCACGTATACCCTTAACTAGGATTTTTCTCTCCACGTATACCCTCAACTAGGATTTTTCTCTCCACGCATACCCTTAACAAGGATTTTTCTCTCCACGTATACCCTTAACTAGGATTTTTCTCTCCACACATACCCTTAACAAGGATTTTTCTCTCCACGCATACCCCTAACTAGGATTTTTTTCTCTCCACGTATACTCTTAACTAGGATTTTTCTCTCCACGCATACCCTTAACTAGGATTTTTCTCTCAACGCATACCCTTAAACTAGGATTTTTCTCTCTCCGTATACCTTTAACAATGAATGAGAGCATTGGACTTAAAAAGCACCCTTAACATGGACTAGGTCAAATATAACTCTTATCATTAGAGCAAGACTGTAGGAATAGTAAGAATGTATCATTTAAAAGTTCTTTCAAAAGCAACAGGGACTAAGTTCATATTTTGATAATAAAAAAGGGGGTGGTAAACAATAATTGTAGTTTTAACATAATAAATCAAAAAATCAACTAATTCTAAAATCATGCCATTTCCTCGGGTTGCATCAACAGAGCTGCCACATTTCACTGGAACATTCCAGTACTCCAATCAGTATTTGTTAAGGAAATCCGTGTTTCTCAAATAGATAAACAACAGAACAGAGAAACTGGACATTTAAAAATGAGTATTTTGTATTCTTCTCAATTACCACTATGAACAGTATTCTTCAGCTATATACACCCATTTTGTTTACACCTCGCTCCGGGGGTACAATGTCACAAAAATATGAATGATGCGACTGTAAATAAATTGAAAAATCAGTGAAAATTGGGGGAAATGGATGGAAAGGGGGAAAATCACTGTGAATTAGGTACATTTTTATTTCACTTCAGATTATGCAAAAAATGACCCTTAGCGCGGATTTAGCGCTGAAAAGACCCCCTTTTTCTCTCAAATCGGCGATTTTGATACCCTTATCGCGGATCCGCGCGGATCCGTGCTCTGCCTGAAAAAACACCCCTTACTCCGCGTTTTTGTGCACGCGCATGGTTACAGTGTTGTATTATAGTGGCCCCCCCCCCCCCCCCCCCCCGGGCGTTTTCAAGGAAGCGAAAAACATTTTACCAACATCTTCTGAATATTTTATATTGGATGTAAAAATAACATTTTAAAAATGTTAAAATATTGCAGCAATGACAATAAATGTTGTACAGAAGTCATGAAAATATGTCTTAAAGATGTTTATACGAAACAATTTTGAAAGATATTTCGTAAACGTTTTTCAAAAATGTTTATAATATATCATAAAATCAGTCCACTTTTGACGTTTTTTATGACATCATAATAACGTTTTCAAGGAAGCAAAGAAACATTTTACCAACATCTTTTGAATATCTTATATTGGATGTAAAAATAAGATTCTGAAAATGTTGTTAAAATATTGCAGCAGTGACACTAAATGTTGTACAGAAGTCATGAAAATATGTTTTAAAGATGTTTATACGAAACAATTTTTAAAGATATTTCGTAAATGCTTTTCAAAAATGTGTATAATATATCATAAAATCAGTCCACTTTTGAAGTTTTTATAACATCATAAATCATAATAACGTTTTTAAGGAAGCAAAGAAACATCTTACAATATCTTTTAAACATTTATGCATTTGATGTGAAAACAACATTTTAAAAATGTTGTTAAAATACTGCAGCAGTAATATTAAATGTTGTACAGAAGTCATGGAAATATGTTTTAAAGATGTTTTCAGGAAACATTAAAAAAAGCCTTTTTGTAAATGTTTTTCAAAAATGTTTATAATATACTTATAAACAGTCTACTTTTGATGTTTTGATAACATCAGTAAGCGAAAAAACATTTTACCAACATCTTTTGAATATTTTATATTGGATGTAAAAATAAAATTTTAAAAATGTTGTTAAAATATTGCAGCAGTGACACTAAATGTTGTACAGAAGTCATGAAAATATGTTTTAAAGATGTTTTTACGAAACATATCAATAAAAACAGTTTGTAAACATTTTTCAAAAATGTTTATAAAATATCTTTAAACCAGTCCACTTTTGATGTTTTCATAACATCATAATAACGTTTTCAGGGGAAAAAAAACAACATATTACCAATATCTTTTAGATATTATTTGTTTGATGCAAAAATAATGTTTAAAAATGTTGTTAAAACATCGCAGCATTAACATGAAATGTATAGAAGTCATGAAAATATGTTTTAAAGATGTTTATACGAAGTATTAAAAAAACGTTTTGTAAACATTTTAAAAAAATGTTTACCAAATGTTTTTAAGCTCCCTCGCTCCCACCAACAATTTGAACAGATATTGGGCCCTGTATGGCCTTGTTAAAGCTTGTATGCACCGAATGATCATAATTGTTTAATACTTCTTAATACTTTATAGAGGAAAGTATGTAGCCTACGGGGTCCGACCACTTGACCGAAGGCCCGCGAGACCGACTTAAAAAAAAAAATTATTTTCCTTCATCAGGTGCCGCCGTCGAGTGGTTTAAGGCGCCTCGTTGCAGCGGCGTATGCCTGTTATCAGAGGGGGGAGGGGGCAGAGCCAAATATTTCTCGGTAACTCCGTCTAGAATTAGTGGCGTAGCTAGGATTTCAGTTTAGGGGGCAGTAGTGAGCACGCGAATCGTGCGAAACACTTACTGAGCGCGCGAAGCGGCTCTTTGGAGGGGGGGGGGGTTGCAGGGAGGGGGTGTTTCCGCTACTTATAGTATAAACTTACGTTGCCTAATTTCACTGACAGTACTTAATCATTAACTCTACTCATTTAACGTTTTTTAATGGTAATTCTGCTTCATGATCTTGTGCATTTAATGTTTAATGCCCCCCCCCCCCCCATTTCAGGCAGAAAACTTAAGAAGAGCGGTTGCAGACATGGAACGATTCAAAGAAACGTCGGAGCTTCCGCACTTCAAATTTTTTCTCTTCTCCCCCCCCCCCCCCCGATAACAGGCAGAGAACGTAAGAAGAGCAGGAGCAGGCAAGGAACAATTCGAAGAAAACGTCGGAGCTTCCGTGCTTTGTGCGGGAGGGGGAAAACTCCCCCTTATATGGAGCGCCTTTCGCGCGCTCATTATTAAGTTTTTCGCACACTTCGCGTGCTCACTATCGCCCCCTACAATGAAATCCTAGCAAAGCCACTGATTCTGGACTTAGTTACCGGGAATTTTTTTGCTCTGCACCCCCCCCCCCCCCCCGATAACAGGCAGCGGACGTATTAAGATGAGCGAGAGCAGACAAGGAACGATTCAAAGGAGCGTCGGAGCTTCCGCGCTTCTCGCGGGGGGGGGGGGGGGACACTCCGCCTCCCTGCACCATCCCGGAGCGTGCTTCCCGTGCTCACTACTGCCCCCTAAACTGAAATCCTAGTTACGCCACTTATTCTAGACGGAATTACCGGGAAATATTTGGCTCTGCCCCCCCCCCTCTGATAACAGGCACCTGTTATGCCGCTGCAACGAGGCACCTTAAACCACTCGACAGCGGCATCTGATGAAGGGGGGAAAAAAAGTCGGTCTCGCGGGCCTTCGGTGAAGGGGGCTGTCACCTAGCCTACAGTAAAGCCTCGTTAAGATATGGCGCGACAAAGCTCCGCAGCATTTTCTATTGTGTTCTGACGTATATCTTCATTATGCTACCAGATATCAAGGTACTTTGAATCATTCAAATGTAACTGGGAGTCTCGTTTGAATCATGTACCATGAAAACTGATGCACCAGTGACAATGCACAATCCGGATGTCACAGTCTGAGCACTCAAGTCATAGCTTCGTTCCCAATTACCGTCCCCGATGTCTTGCTGGGGTTTTTTTTGTTTTTTTTTTGGTTTACAGTACGAAAAAGTATAAAATGGTTGCTATGTCGGCCAAGCCTCCGGCATGCTTACAGTTGTCAAGGGAAACCTCTGTTCAACAACTATGCATAACATATTAGTAAAGTGGTCTATTGCACGCAAGCTAGTCCTACCTAAAAAGAGGACTGTTTTAAGACTTTAGGATACTCCGCAAAATAATTTTTTTTCCAGACTTTTTTATTCTGATTTCATCAACAAAACATTTAGCAT
Source organism: Echinometra lucunter (assembly GCA_029962745.1). Lineage (NCBI taxonomy): Eukaryota > Metazoa > Echinodermata > Echinoidea > Camarodonta > Echinometridae > Echinometra > Echinometra lucunter. The sequence continues at coordinate 19,225 of JAPZVO010000825.1, forward strand.
TTCAATTTAACATTTCAAATCAAACAATTTAACACTTTACATTTCATATTTTATTTTTTCCAATAACTTGATACAATGAATATAACTTTAAAAAATAAAGAAATCAGTTATTATAAAAGCATTGAGTCACCCCTTCCACCCCCCCCCCCCCCACTAAACAAACAAACAAAACAAAAAAAAAAGGTCTTCCTTATACAACTTATACTTCTTGTGGAGGCGACACTCAAATGCTCTCTCTTTTGAAGAAAAAAAAAGTCCACAGCAAGAAAAAAAAACAAAAACCTCAAAACAAAGACCCAATTAAACCCAATACAAACTAATAACGAAATAGATATATTTAAACTAGGATCCCCTTTTCCAAAAAATCTGCATAATAAAACACTTTTCCTTTAATGTATCAAATACATGTATTTACTTATTGATTGGAATTATCCGAGATTACATGAGCTCACAGTCATCAAAACAAAGCAAATCAAAAAGAAATCAATGAGGAAAAAGCAAAGAATACCCCTCCCAAAAACAGCCCCCGCCCCCCCCCCCCGAAAAAAAACAAGCACCAGTACATATCCTACACCCTCTCTCAGCCACAAATACTCAACCTAACGGCTTTTACTAAACACTCGGGTCGCGGCGCGGCGCCGCGCGCTGGAAAACACTCGGGTCGCAGCTCGCTGGGTACGAGGCGCCAATTGTTAACTAATACTGCTTTCACATCAAGGTACGGTCGCTGCGACCGTACCCAGCGACCGATCGGACGTGCTTTCACACCTCCGTCAAAATTTGGTCAGGCCCAGAGCGATCGGTCGCTGTATAGCTGACCTAGCCGGAAGCGGAAGTAGAGATAGTGCGTAGGCATGTATGGGGGGGTCATTGCATTTCGATCGGTCGCTGAGTACGATGTGCTTTCACTTCTAGCTTGCATCGGTCGTGATCGGTCGCTGAAGTACCTCACCGACCGTACTCAGCGACCGATGAAATGCTTTCACATTATGATTTCATCGGTCGCAGCGACCGATCGCAGCGACCGTACCTTGGTGTGAAAGCAGTACAGGGGAAACTCGGTATAACGAGGTCGTCGGGACCGAAGGGTTTTCCTCGTTATAGCCGTTACCTCGTTATATCAGAACAAACAAAAAAGTGTATGTATGGGACTACATGTACATACATGAATGTACAGAGGTCTGCTGCCGCTACTTATGAACTCATTTTGCAGCTACAGAGACATTGATAATAATATCATTCTCTGACCTAGCTGATAATATTCTGGATAATATTAGAAAATGTGTTTAAACTACTAATTTCAGACGCCAAAATTACCGATGACATGAAAGTTCATCGCACCATCGAGGTTGCCTGTTCTGCGATATGAAAAAAAAAAGTTACGCACTGTACTATGCTACAAATAAAAACACGTAATCTGCGTGCATCGGCCGCCCAGTTGAGCGAGCTGGGACTTGTTTGTGCCAGTAGCGGTGCCGTTATCTCTGCTGAATGATTTTAGCGGGGGGTTTTGTTGATAAAGCTGCAGTGAAATTTGCTTGCTCGTTGTAACGGGAATGATTATCAATGTATTTCTTTGTTTAAGGGGTTCAGGATTTAGCTCGTTATAGCCGATATCTCGTTATAGCCGATCTCCTTATAACAGGTTCATGCCGCCATGAACTTACACGTAAGTAAATTTGGGACCGTGACAAAACCCTCGTTATAGCCGTTACCTCGTTATAGCCGAGCTCGTTATATCGGGATTTCCCTGTATTAGTTATTAGGTTCAAAAATACACAATCTAATGTCAAAAATTCACTCAAAACTCTATTTCTTTATAGAATTCACAAACAGTGAAGCATTTCGTTACAAAATGAAGTGCAACAGACGATTTCGCAACAAAAAGCCTCTACCAATATGAATAAACAGAAAGGATTCATAATTATGATCCCTCATTAAGTCTGCTATATTCACTTCGCCCAGGCCATTGACTTTGTTTCGTTACAAACACTTTGTGCATAGCAGAGGGCGGGAGGATCAGTTTGCTCGAATATCATTGTAGCATGGCTTTGAGGGATTTGGTTTTACTGTACACTGCCACTGTAGTCTCGGACCGAATAACCTAGTTAACACTTAGCGCACCATATCCAGCGAGCCGTGACCCGAGTGTTTAGTAAAAGCCAACCTATAACCACTTTAACGAAAACATCCCTGCAGCCCCTTGACCACCCCAGTTCCTATGGTGCGCCATAAGGGTCAAAATCAATGATTGTGAAAATAAACAAACAAGTATAAAATTAAACTAAAGAGTCAGAAATTAACATCAAATAACGCAGAAATAAAGACTTTCACAAAATTAAATAAAACTTCCGAAATAAAGACAACAACATAATTAAATATAACTGCAGAAAAATAAACAACTAAAGAATTATAGATAAAACTGCAGAAATAAATCAACTTAAGAATTAAAGTTAACTGCAGAAATAGCTAGACAGCTACAGAATTAAGGATAAAAGCAGAAATATAGACAACTACAGATTTAAAGATAAAACTGCAGAAATAAAGTCAACTTCAGAATTCAAAGTTAACTGCAGAAATATAAACAACTTCAGAATTAAAGATAAAACTGCAGAAACATAGACAACTACAGCATTAAAGTTAACTGAAGAAATAAAAAAAACCCTGGAAACGTATATAAACACAAAATTATACAACCACAGAAATGTAAATAACGACTCAAATCAAGTCTACCATAAAAAATAGATTGCTCTTAAAATTATCGTCAAACACAGAAACGAAGTCAAACTCAGAAACGACTTCAAATACAAAAACGAACTAACAACGAAAGGACAAGAGGGGGCGTACTCATAAATTGAACTACAGAATTAAAGTTAACTGCAGAAATATAGACAACTTCAGAATTTAAGACAAAACTGCAGAAATATAAACAACTTCAGAATTAAAGATAAAACTGCAGAATTCAGAAGAAATAAAGACAACCCTAAAAACATATATAAACACAAAATTATACAACCACATAAATGTAGATGGCGACTCAAATCAAGTCTACCATAGAAAAGAGATCGCTCTTAAAATTATCGTCAAACACAGAAACGAAGTCAAACTCAGAAACGACTTCAAATACAAAAACGAACTGATAACGATAGGACAAGAGGGGGCGTACTCATGATAGGCGCTGATGCTTTGCAATTGCACTTAGTCTGCATCTGGGAGCCTGCGACATCTTGACTTACCCCATCGAGCCCAGAAGGTTTGACCCCTGAAATGTATTTAGCCCATGACTGTGAGTCAGGAAATGGGTGTCAGCTGGTACCAATAGGTCGGGGGCGACCCCCAGGCCCCCTCAAAAACGCCCCAAATGCGGGAAAATTCAACCCACTTAGCCCATGGATGAAACTTGGTCAAAGTGGAAGTGGCCAAGGGGCACATTACAAAAATATAAAAGCTGACAGCCCAGGTGGTCGGAAAGGGGCAGCTGACCCCCCTCGAAAACGCCCCTAATGCGGGAAAATTTACCCCGCTGAGCCCATGGACCAAAATTTGCCACAAGATAGCAGTATGGGTGTACATTACAAAAATATAAAAGCTGACACCATAGCGGGTTGGAAAATACAGCTGACACCCCTCAAACATGAAAAAAGGCCCCCCCCCCCCACCTGCGGGAAAATTCACCCCACTGAGCCCATGGACCAAAATTTGCCACAAGATAGCAGTATAGGTGTACATTACAAAAATATAAAAGCTGACACCATAGATGGTTGGAAAATACCAGCTGACACCCCTCAAACATGAAAAATGCCCCCCCCCCCCCCTCCTGCGAGAAAATTTACCCCACTGAGCCCATGGACCAAAATTTGCCACAACATAGCAGTATGGGTGTACATTACAAAAAAACAGAAGCTGACACCATAGATGGTTGGGAATTACTGACTGACACCCCTCAAACCCTCAAACTTTGTGATATTACGCCTAAAGTAAGGTTGATTAATATTATCACAATACAACTTGAACTAGAATGACAGACGCAAATCATTAAGTAACGTTTATTAAACAGTAAAATAAATCAAACAGAACAGCATTTTGTATGGTAAAATATCAGTTTTAACAACCATACATGTACAAACTAGTGAGAGTGTATCCCCCCCCCCCCTTTTACAGACTGAGAATGGCAATGGAACTATTTATTATCATAGCATACATGTACATGTAACTGGGAAAATAAAACACATGGAACAGAACTCTTCAAATGGTAAAACATTGACTTTTGAATGAAGAGAGAGAGTAGACAAAAGCTACTTCCATGATGTCAGAGTAAAACACATTTATTTTCCAGAATTTCAGCATCTATCACAGTGAGTGATGTTTTCACAATTGCATGATAACCAGCTAAAGAATTTTAGCTCAACCAACAGCAAACCCATGTTCTACTAATAACTAATTTTTGTTTTTCAAAAAGCAGATTAGTGGTTTGGTCTCCTTTTACAAACTGCATACCTGATAGTTTCTCAAATTAAATATCTTATAAGACAGGTCTGTGCATATCAAATATCTATTTCCATGGAAAACTGAAGATTAAGACATAACCTTTGCTCAAAACACAACGTCTGCAAGTTTTTGCATCATATATTTACTCTGCTGTTTCAACAGAAACAAAATCTCACAACACATGACAAATTTTTACAAGTTGGCAGGTAATTTTTTTAGAGAAGTTCTTCAAATATAGACAAGACATTGTGTTGTAAACCAGAGATGTACTGTATAATCTTATAATCATTTCATTCAAACACTGGTGAAGGGAGGGGGGTTGTTATTTAAGTATCGTGTAACAACATGCATCATACAAATTTTCATACAAATGTTCGTTTATGCTTAATGTAATTTAATGATACATGTATTTCCATGTAAAGAGCAGAATTAGTTAAATGCAGTTAGCAATTACCTTTATACAGTGTGCGCAGAGCTATGAAGTATTTTCAGTCATGAGCCCTCTGCAATTATTTTTCCACAAAACTGATTGTACTACACAATCAGTTTTAAAAAAAAAGAAAACCTGCGGACTGCACAGCATGTAGCTAACATGAGAACTGTACATCATTATCAAAGGTAGCTTAGAGTTTAAGACAATGATAACCATCATGGAACATCACTGGGAAATATCTAAACCACGAAACTCTTTGTTTGTGCATACTGAAATTAACAGTTATTAATAAAATGTGAGAAAAAAATGTTGCTCAAAGTTAAAAAAAAAAAAAAAAAAACTCCACAAAACCCATTTATCTACTAATGCAATTTATATTGTAGGCATTAACACAAATGGCTTCTTTACTTATTTCTCTTTGCAATATATGCAGGCCTACTATTAACACAAATGAGACATGAAAACATGTCTACTGGATACTACATGACCAAACAATTTCACTTCTGGATTCTCAAAGTGAAAAAAGAGTGGGAAAGAGAGATAGAAAGAGAGGTTGTCTTCCAAATGTGGGAAGACAAAGTGCCATTCCCAGTAGCATAACTTCAAAGTACCTCTCAGATCTATTTTTATTGTGATATCATATCACATAAAGAGTTCCTTTCCAAAAGAGGAGAATCAACATTCATATCTTTCAATACAAACACACACACACACATTGCCACTGTTTGTACAGATGGTTAAGGAAAAGTAAAAAACAGAAAATGCCTTTTTTCCAGTACTGCAGCATACATGTCAGTCAAACAGTTTTGTTCAGGAGGTAGGCAAACATCTGATCTATGTTCTGATAACTAATAACTGTTTTTCCCCAATATGTGATAGTCACTGAGCCCCTTTTGGAAAGGGACTCTTCATATGAAAAACAATAAAATGCCAAGTCAAAAAAGAACACAAAATTATGGTGTATATAATGCCCATTCAATCTGAAAAAGGGCAATATGCAGTCATGAGTATAAATAGTATGACGTTTGGGCAATTCCAGTGCAACAGACATGACAATCAGATTTTTGTGCTGTCAGAGTATTACACTTTGGAATGTGCAGTATCCAAACAGTTCTTGCTGAGTTTATCAGACAAATACATGATGAATTTCACAAAATTTAACTGAACACAAGTCG